>CABHPQ010171860.1:9017-43678 GCA_902168405.1 Peromyscus aztecus | reverse complement strand
AGGAATGTGGGACTGCCTGGGTGACATGGGAAGAAGAGCGCTGGAGGGCGGAGCTGCTGATCATGAGCTCCATTGTCCACAGTGAATTGGAGCAACAGGGCAGGGGGTGTGAGGATGACCTGGCTACCCTTCTCTCCCCACCCGGTGAGGCAGGAAGCTCTGCTGTCATTGACACTCACAGATGCGGACACAGGTTCTGGGAGGCTGAGGGAACTTATCTAAATGACATGATTCGTAAGTCAGCAAGTCAGAGCTCCAAAAATGAGGGTTTGTAAAGATTTTGACACACAAAACCCATTGCTCTTATCTGTCTGTCTGTCTGTCTGTCTGTCTGTCTGTATTTGCTTCCCCCCAATGTGCATCCTAACTTCTCTGAGTTTGCTGGTCTCATGGAACATGAAACAAGAGCTTTGCCGTCCAGGAGCACTCCGTCTTGCCCACCCTGCTTTGCCCTGGCACCTCACTGGAAGATCCCTCATGATACTTTCCCCCCTGTGGGCCCAGGGGAGAAAGGGGAAGAAATGTAGTCCCGGCTTCCCTTCAGGGCAGCCCCTGGGGATCTTCTGCCCCTTGCCTTTGCTGTGATTCCTGACTCACAGGAGAGGCTGAGAGCTGGGAGGAACAGAAACCTGAGGTCTGGTCTCAACAGGACCCTCCCTGTCAACGCCGACAAGGCCTGTGTATCTCCTTAGTTTCCTGTCACTTACCACAGAAGCAGGCTTCCAGCTGGTTTCTGGATAGGCCAGATGTAGCAACCTTTGGGTGGGTCTCCCGGGTGCAGGCTCCCTGGGACTGTACCCATCTTGGGGTGGCTTAAGCACAAGAGGGTTCTCTCCTTCACAAGGTCAAGTTTTCCTTGAGGACTTCGGTCTCTGCCTGGGGACAGAAAGAGAAGGGGTTTCAGAGAAGGTCAAGCTGACCGTGTAAATGACCGTTCCGGGTGACTTACCCAGTGATTTTATTATTTGTTCAGTACTCACGGGCTAGGCGCTAAGTGTAGGGATGTGTGAGACTCCAGCACAGTCCTTGAGACATGGTCAGGGTGGTTGCAGAGGGTGTGGACCAAAGATGGAGATCTCAGGAATGCAGGGAAGTGATGGTTTTCAGTGGAAACTGAGGCTGGGAGTTTTTCCCTCCATCCTGGTCATTCTGAAACCCTTGCTGTTCCTCCTGTTCCACAGCCTTGAACTGTGTGTGCAGTCTCTGTGGAGACAGTCGGG
Source organism: Peromyscus aztecus (assembly GCA_902168405.1). NCBI lineage: Eukaryota > Metazoa > Chordata > Mammalia > Rodentia > Cricetidae > Peromyscus > Peromyscus aztecus. Next base: position 42,458 of record CABHPQ010171860.1, on the reverse strand, counting down.
GGTGGAGGGGAAGCTGCTCTCTTGGCTGCAGTGAATTCTAGGGTAGTTTACCCAGCTCTCCTATTCTGAGTCCAATCCCTGGCTTCTGCTTGCTGGGAGGTGCAGCTCCTACTGCATTTTGGCTGTCAGCCTCTGCTGAAGTTCCAGAATGGCCTTGCTCCTCCTGCCTTAGGGTCTGGCTGAAGCAGCCAAGTAAAGCTCAGCCCCTCACCTAGCCTGAGGCAATACTTATGGGTGTTTCCACTCTAGAGAACACTTGAAGACTGATGTCCTCAATAGGTGTCATACTCCGATTTTCTTATTTCCTTAGAGATAAGTTTCCCAGGTGGTCCCGAGGCACCCTCCGCATCCTGCCATTTCCCTCAGGACTCTGTATCTGAGGAAGAGACAATGAGAGTGGTTTTGATGATGCACTGCACATGGAAAGGTGGAGGGGAGAGCATGATGGGACAGGGTGGCTGGTGTGAGTGCAGCATGGTGAGCCCATGGGGAAATGGTAGCTGGCAGGTCCATGGTTGTGGTGATCTGATGGTGAGATATCCTCCACAGGCGTGTGTTTTAACACTTTGCCAGCTGGTGGTGCCATTTGGGGGAGATTATGGAACTTTTAGGAGGTGGAGCCTCACTGGAGGAGGTGGATCCCTGGGGGTGGGGTTTAAGCTTTTATAGCCCCACCCTACATCCTGTCCCCTTCTTGGTTGTGAATGCAATGTGACTAGCAGCCTGTCACTTCTGATGTCATGCTTTTCCCACCATAATGTACCAGAAATCCAAATCAACCTTTCCCTTTGGAAGTTGTTTACTGCTGGGTATCTCTTCACAACGAAGGTAACTAAGACAATGATATTTATGGTCTCTGAAGAAAGGAGGGTCAGCGCTGTTCGGATTGATCTGGAACAAAGAGTAATCCTGGCTTGTTCCAGGTTCACATAAATTCTCTTGCTTTTGTTATTAAAAAAAAGTCTCATCTATTGTTTGTTCGTCCATATAATCTATGCGACAAATAAAACCCTAACCATCTGCTTTCAACTGGGAGAGATCACGTTTCTAAATGATGTGCCTTTAGTTTTTAAAATAGACAAATTTCATTGTCTCTGGGGAGTATGGGATTACCAATAGCTTTTTATGCTTGGTAGAGTCTGGTATTTTTCCATCTGTAGTCATGGGGGCTGTCTGGACATTATACTGTCCATCATAGTTGTCTAGAACATGAGCGCGTTGTGCAGTTGGAGCAGATAAGCAAGCAATGGTCAAGAAACTTGATTGTATACACCGGGGATAACGCCTGAAAGAAATCCAAGGTGTTCTATATTTGTGAAGGCTTTCGTCACAAAGCAACCCGAGGCTGATCAGGATACATCACCACTTCCCACCACTGGTACAGGGAGCCTGCTGTTGGTATCAGTCAACTGGTAGAACTATTTGGATGCTGTGTAGTTCTGTTTGGATGATGGGCTATGATGAGGTAGATCCCAATGGCACCCAGGGCATGTGAACTAGGGAAGGACTCCATCCTAGTTACTTTTCTCATTGTTTCGACAACATGCTGAAAAATAACCAGGGAGGGAAAGGTTTATTTTGATCCACAGTTTGACCTTACAGTCTGCCATGGCAGAGAAGTCATCATGGGTGGAACAGGAGCTGGTTGGTCACATTGTGTCTGCAGTCAGGAAGCAGAGTGAGATGAATGGGGATGCCCAGCTCACTTTCTCCTTTCTGGTAAGTCAGAGACACCAGCATAGTTGGAGTAATGCTAGACACTTTCAAGATGAGTCTCCCCACCTAAGTTAATTTAGAAACGCTTTTGCAGACATATGCCAAAGTTTATCTCCAGGTGATCCCAGCTCATATCAAACCATCAACTAATATTAACCATGGCAGGCACCAAAGGGAGCTGTGGCCAAGCCTGAAGGTTCTCAAGATAATCACTTGCCTTCTGGAGAAAGGCCAAGTCATCAGTGCCAGAAAAGTGGAAGCACTGCGTGAGGAGTGGCCCCTCACATGCCTCTTGGCCGTAGCCGTGCATGTGACTTTGAGATGTCACATAGCCCATGGCTGCCCTGGGTTCTGTCAGAATCACCAACGTGAAAGATTGGGTGGTTCCATCAAAGGAGAAGTAGGTTCTCCAAGACTGGGCACAAGTAAAGCCAGAGGGAACAAGGAAGTTGCCCAGAGGGTTGGCCTGTCCCTCATACCTCATGTCACCCACTCTGGTTCTCACGTTTCCCCATCGGCTCTTCCCATGAGCTCCTATGGGTGGCTTGATTCCTTTGTGCATGTAGACATGGACTGCGAGCAGCTCCTCCTGGGGCTCCCTGGAGGACAGCAGCTAGGAGAAATCCTCTGGGGACACGTGTCTGGGGAGGTCATCTGGTCATCCTCTTTGGTGGATGCGTTTTATGCTCAGCTGGTATACCAGGGTGTCTTGGGCCCAGTTGCCCCTGAAGATGGCCACCATCAGGGGCCAGAGCCTGAGAAGGGGGCTGTTGAGCTTTGAACATGAAATGACCCCCCAGGCTCATGTGTTTGAATACTTGGCCCCCAGCTAGTGGCAGTGTTTTGGAAAAAGTGGATCACTGGGGGAGGGCCTTGAGGTTAACATCTCTGCCCCATTTCTTGCCTACTATTTGCTTCCTGGTGTACTGAGGTGTCGCCAGCAGCCTTACACCCTTGCCAGCAGAGGGTGTAGCTTCTCTCACCGTCATAATGAAGGGTCTGCCCTTCCCTCTCATGCCATGCGCCTGCATACATCACTGTTCCTTTGTGTTTTCAGGTGTTTGGTCACAGCAGAAGAAATGTAACATGGAAAGATAACCAAGAGTCATTGATGATGGCCTGGACCACCAGGTAAATGTCCTAGACCAGAAGTAGTGTAGGTTGAATTAAGGGGAATCTCGTGTGTGTGTGTGTGTGTGTGTGTGTGTGTGTGTGTGTGTGTGTGTGTGTAAATGTGTAAATGTGTGCACATGAGTATGGAAACCAGAAGACAACCCTAGGTGTTGACCCTCACTGGTTCTGTCCACCTTCTATTTTGAGACGGAATCTCTCATTGGCCTAGCACTTGGGAAGGATGCTACTCTGACTGGCCAGCCAGCCTCAGGGCTTTGCCTGTCTCTTCCCCAGCGCTGACATTGGGACCACTCACCACCATGCGGAACCTTTTCATTTAGGTTCTGGGGATCAAAACACTTCTTCAACCAAGCCATCTCCCCAGCCCATGGGAGAGGGATCTTGAACTAGTTACGGAGGAGGGAATGAGGCATATCAGATAGAGCCTGGAGATAAAGGCAGCAGGCAGGCTGCCCATTGACTCTACTCGCCATCTATGAGCTCTCCGGGAACTACTTTGAGCAAGAGCCTAAGCAGCTGTTCTCCCCTGGGGCACATGTGTTAGAAGAAGCAGGTGCACACTGTGGGGTCTACCCAGACCCATCTCCACAGCCACCACACCCACTGTACCACGGTGACAACAGATGGGCTTTCGGTGGCTCAGCTTCCTCAACTGAGACAAGGAAATGCCTCAACTGAGGATAAATCTCCTTCCAGAGAGTGTATGTTCATATACTGGCTGACAAGGGATAGAAAAGCCTGGTCCTTTCTCAGCTTGGAACAGAGATCTATGACTCCACTGCTCTGGCGTTTCCTTTGGAAGGCTGAGGTCACAGGTCTGGCCTTCCGCAGAGCCATTTTCTTCCTTGGCTTGAATCTGTCTCCTTCCCTCCTGTGGAGATGGACCAGGAATTCCCAAGAGATTTTCTTGCAGCTTTGTGCCTCAGAATCCATTTCCAGGGATCATGGCTGGCCAGGTTTGAAAGGCCAGGCCTTCAGAATGTAAGAGGTTTGTAGAATGTATAAGATTTTGGGTGGGGTGAATCATAAGCAAGAGCAACCAGAGCCCCTCTCTAACAACAAAACACTAAAACTTGGTGAACAAATCCTGAAGTCATATTTCTTCTATGTTGTTGCCTTCTTTACTTTCAGCGGCCTTTTTCTTTATCACCTGTTTTTGTCTGATCTTAAGACCGCTCTTCTTGGTGTAACTTGGGGGCTTTGCTGTAAGTCCAAGGAACTTCAAGTTGGAAAGTTTGCTTTACTGAGTGTTTACTTGGGTAGGAGGTTCTGCCTTTTGACAAATTCTCAAAGCCCTCTGCTTCCAGGCTTGACTTCTCAGCACGAAGGCAGTCCCTGTTCTTGTGTGAGCATGAAGCCTGTTCTCACACCACAGTGTTGAGGCTACCGTCCTCTGGGACCCCAGACTCCCAGAGGTGGGAGTCTCCTATTCCACTTTACTCACAGTGTCAGGAAGATGACAGCTGGGGCCAGAGCTGCCTCCGCAGGTAAAGGTGTTTGTTACCAAGCCTGATGGGACCGGCGCGGGAAAAGGAGAGAAATGACTACTGGAAGTTGTCCTTTGGTTTCCACACATGCGCTCTCATACTCAAGTGCCCCTACACATACACACACGATAAATAAAAGTTAAAATTTAAAAAGAGAGAAAATAACAGCCTCCCAGTCACTCTTGAGGCAACAGTGACTTCGGGCAACTCTTTGCCTCTGCCTCTGGCTGCCACTTAGACTGTGGTCTGGTGAGTCCTCATTTTGAGAATTAAAACAAATTTCCAAGTTACTAATTGTGTGTAATGTCCACTGTGAGTATTCAGCCTTACCTACAGCGACATAGAATTCCCAGAGGCAAGTTGTTAGCTGCCCCCTAGTTATTGATAATGTTGGTAATGCTTAGCATCGACTCACATGGACACTGCAGGGAGCAGGTCTCATCATAGCAACCACTTTAGATTGTGAGGGGGGACTACAGATGTGGTGCTGGTCAGTGTTTGTCAACTTGACATGAACTAGAGTCACCCAAGGAACCTCAACTGAGGATCTCAATTAATGAATTGCCTCCATCAGATTGGCCTGTAGACATGTCTGTGGGGGGCATTTTATTGATTAATGATTTATTGATTATTTGATTTATTGATGTGGGAGGGCCCAGCCTAATGTGGGCAGTGCCATCCCTGGGTCCTGGGTTGTATAAGAAAGCAAGTTGAGCAATCAAGGGGGAAGAAAGCTAGTAAGCAGTGGTCCTCTGTGACCTCTGCTTCAGCTCCTGCCTCTAGGTTCCTGCCCTGACTTCCCTTCATGATGGTCTATAAGCTGCAGGATGAAAAAAAATCCCTTTCTCCCCAAGTTATCTTTGGTCAGTGTTTGCTGAAACTCTAGGGGGTTCGGTTGCATGTGGGAGAGAGAGAAGGGTGGTTCCTGCATGAGTTCCCTCCAAGGAAGACTGTAAGCTGCAATATGAAAGAAGCCCCTTTCTCCCCTGGTAACCTTTGGTCAGTGTTTTATCATAGCAGTAGAGACTCAGCTAGGAGTGTACTGAAACTCCAGGAGGTTCAGGAGAGAGAGAGAGAGAGAGAGAGAGCGCGAGAGAGCGGGTGGGGTGGGTGGTGGGTGTGGAGAGAGGGAGGGAGAGAGAGAGGGAGAGAGGGAGGGAGAGTGAGAGAGGAAAGAGAGAGGGGAGAGAGAGGAGAGAGAGAGGGAGAGAGAGGGAGAGAGAGAGACAGAGAGACAGAGAGAGGAGAGAGAGAGGGAGAGAGAGAGACAGAGAGAGACAGAGAGAGGAGAGAGAGAGGAAAGAGAGGGGGAGAGAGAGGAGAGAGGGAGGGGGAGAGAGGGGGAGGGGGGGGGAGAGGAAAGAGAGGGGGAGAGAGAGAGAGGAGAGAGAAAGTGAGGAGAAAGAGAGAGACTTGAACATTTACTGGGTGACGATGTTACCAAACTATTTCAACAATTGATTTGCACAATATGGTTGAGACAATAAAATTGAAAATAAATTAAAGCCATTTAAACAACTGTTTTGTGGAACAAATATACACGATTTGAATATTTATGATGGTAAAATCAGATTAATTTGCCGAGTCCCCACCCCTCCCCCTTCATCTGTCATCTATGAGGCAAAGCTCTCAGGAGTAAGTTAGCGAGTTTTTGTGGCATGTTTTGCTTAAATACAAATAAATTAATCACATTTTCATGGTTGTAAAATAGTTCATTAAGTAGGGGAGGCAGTAGAAACAGCACCCCACCCTCAAGAAACATATGGCCAGCAATGCAGGCTGAGGAAAATTGAATGTAGTTCAACATCTAAATTAAATGGAATCTCCAAAGAGTAAGAAATGATAACAGATTTTATATGGCTGATGACCGTGTTTTAAATTGATTTTTAAAAATACTGTTAAATTGAAAACTAAGTTTAAAGTGTTTTAACACGTCCCAGGAAAGCTTGAGTCTGCTGTACACATTAATTCTGTAGGTCTGTCCTTCCTACCAAAGTTCTCGATATAGACCCAACATCGTCTCTCCTCTCTGTCCATTGCTTCTGTGGACATCATTGTCATTGTCTATGACTCTCCAATCTCCTTGCAAAGACCTGGGCTATTATTTTCAGCTCACCCAGACTATAGTACTTTTGAGCCACTGTGGCCAAAACACCAACAGAAACAACATGGGAGAGAAGGGTCTATGTTGGCTCATGTTTCTGGGGACTTCAGAGTATTGCCAGTATTTTCAGCCCTCACATACAACCCCAGATACACCTCCATAGCCACACCCTTAATTTTATTTATTATTTATTTATTTGTTTATTATTATTATATTGAACCCTGGGCCTCATTGATGCTCAGCAAGTACCTTGCAACTGGCCTGTATGCCCAAAGCTTTGCTTGTGGTTTTTATTAAGGCAGGTTTCTTTCCTAAGTTGCCCGGATGTCCTTGACCTCACTCTGTAACTCACTGAAGGCTTGAAACTGGGATCTTCCTGTCTCAGATTCCCATGTTGCCCGGGTTTTGGGCTTATGCCACCAGGCCTACCTCAGCATCCTTAATTTGATCAAGTCTGCAAAGTCCCTTTGCCCACTGAGATGACGCAATGATAGACTCTGAGGATGAGTATGTGGACATCTCTGATGGTTCTTTGTTCAGACAGCTATTCTACCCCAGGTTTTTTTTCCCCCCTTGTCAAGTTTAGAACACTCAAAACTGGGTCATTGGCTCTATTTTCTTCTCTTGGCCAATTTTCCAAAAGGGATTCACTAAGGCTCACCTTGGTTCCAAACACTGTCTATAAGCTCCCAAATTTGTGTCCAGCTTTGAGCTGGCCCTTAAGTTCCACGCTTGTGTCTGTATCTAATCTGTCTACATGGTCTACGGTTCACTCGGATGTCCAGTGCAGACGATGAAGTCAACGGGAGACTGTGGCTCCTGTGAGTGGTGAGTGTGGGAGTCGGTGCAGACGGCCAGGGGACGACGTAGGGAGTTACCCTGGTGTCGGACGATGGAGAAGTTAGGGTGTCAGTTAGCCGGGTCTCATGTTAGTGGCCATGGACAGTGCAGCATGCAGCTGGGGGTGAAAGGGGAACTGGACAGGGGAAGTAGGTAGGGCCATGTTACAACCTTCGTGGTTCCCTCTCACAGTAGCAAGCAGCTACCAAGGGAGTTTAAACAAAATGTGGTGGCCAGCAGCTGCCCAGCTGATGTGTTGCATGGCTAAGAAAATCAGGAAAACACAAGTAGAAAACACCAGGAAGTCAAGACCAAAGCATAACCCGGAGGGACAGATTGGTAAAGAATGAGCCACGTACCAAGGTTGAAGCAAATTGAGCATCATCTAACACTGAACCTCTGTCCTAGACACTGATCCCATGAACACCCCGAGAAGGACCTGGGCATCAGACACCAGAAGCTGACAGTCAGTTGAAAGGTACTTGAGCAACCCTCCCCATGAAGGAGAACATGTTCCATGTCAGCCAGATCACAGCTACATGGGGTGTGTTACCCTTTTTCAAGTACAGTGGGAAGGAAGTTTGCTCAGCCAGAGAGACGCCGCTCTGTTTCCCTAAGAGGAAGTTAAGGTTTGATTGTTGCTCACAGGTGATTATTTGTGGCTCAGCGGAGTCCCAGGGTGTCCTTGGCTCTGCATGTCTTTGCTCAGTCTCCAGCTGTCCCCTTGATTTCTTGATTTCATTAGGAGATAGGAGCTTGTAATGCTGGGGAGAAATGTAAAGCTATTAGTGGGTCGTTGTTGAAGTGAGAGCATGCCCTGTTAAGCTTCTTAGGGGACCTGTGGCAGCCAATGATACAGGGATTAAGCTGTGCGCACGACATGTGTGTGTGAGTGTGTGTGTGTGTGTGTGCGCCTAGTGAGCAAATGGGTCATGAACCAATCCTCCATGAGGAACTTAAAAGTGATAAGCTCTGTTGGTAAGGGCACATGGGCTGCTGCTGATGTCAGTTATTTTTATTTTTATTTTTTTGACTCTTCTTTTTGCCGTTTTTGTGAGACGAGGAGCACCGTTTCTAAATGTGTCCCTGTCACCTTCGATCAGTGTTGGGGTGGACATGCAAGGGGGCTCCTTGGACTCCTGTATAATACTTAGAGTTAGAAGGATAATTGAATATGATGGGCTAGGGATGCCCAGATCAGTCAATCAAAAAAATAAAACATGATTTTTTTTGGTGTGTCTGTGAAAGTAGGCGTGTTTGTGTGTGTGTGTGTGCATGTGTGTGCGTGTGTGTGTGTGTGTGTGTGTGTGTGTGTGTGTGCACATGTGTGTGTGTGTGTGTGTATTTGCGTGTGCAGGTATGTGCATGCTCAAGGCTGCCCATTCCCCTGTGTACCCATATTGAGGCCAGAGGAAGACCTCCAGTGTTCAAAAATGTCTGTCCCTGTGGTCCCTGGAAGTCGGATCCTGACTGCAGGTCTCTATGGCCCATCCAGGCTGCTGGCAAACTCAAGCAAAAATGAACATGACCGTGAGCCAGGGCTACCTCTATTCCAAAGTTCTCTGAGGGTTGTGGGTACACGGGCATGATGCTGAGACCCACACAGGCAAGGGTAGCCTGGTCTTCCTTCCCACGGGGTGCAGTGCTCCGTGTGGTGGCAATGGACAAGCGTTTCAAGTCCGTTCTTGTCTCGGTTTTCTTGGTTTTTGCAAGGGAAATGCGCACACAGCAACCTTCACAGGCCATTTTGGGCTTCAAGCGGCTGTGACTTGGCGGCTACTCATGGCTTTCTGTTATCTATCCTTACCTCCAACTTCACCTCCCTGTATCTTTGTTTCTAAGAAACCGAGCAGATGACACCTCTCCCTCCGGGTCCTTGTAGCACATCGAGAGGACTTCACACTCAGGCTGGCGAGCCTTTTGCTCAGAAGGAACAGCGGGCTGGGGGGTGTTCCCTTCTTGTTTAACAGATATTTTTAGCTTTTCTAAAAGCTTCTCACTCATTCTGAGTCTTAAAAAGAAAGAAACTCTTCCAAAAATGCAAATGTTCTGACAGGAGTTGAAAAGAGTGTTTTTTTCGTCTTCCCCAAACAACCCCTCACTGACATCCACAGGCTAAGGGGGCAAGCTGGTGTGTGGGGGGTGTGGTGATATGTTGTGTACCCTAATAAAATTTGCCTGAAGATCAAAGAAGCAGAGCAAGCCACAGCCACCACCTCTTACCTCACCAACTAACTCCTTGGCCTGAAAGAGCTCCAGCTGAAAAAGCCTTTAGCTCCTGTCTCCTCATGCCTTAGATACCTTTTTCCGCCCAGCCATTAAAGGCATGAGTACTTCCCAAGTGCTGGGATTAAAGGTGTGTGCCACTACTGCCTGGCTCTGTCTCTCCTAGTCTGAGTCAATCTAGTGTAGTCCAGGGTGACTTTGAATTTACAGAGATCCAGACAGATTTCTACCTCCCGAGTGCTAGGATTGAAGGTGTGTGTCACCACTGTCTGGCCTCTATGTTTAATCTAGTGACTTGTTCTGTTCTCTGATCTTCATGCAAATTTTATTAGGGTATACAATATTCTTCAGGCAAATTTTATTAGGGAACACAATATATCACCACAGGGGTGCCAGAGCTAGATTCCAGGAGCCAGGACAATGAGCTCTGTGAGCTTGCAATGGGTGAGCTTTCTCAATCACATTGTTCCTGAGTATTTTGGGATGATCTGTTCATGGTTGTATGTGTAGGGCAAACAAAGGGTTCATTTCTACCAGCCACCCATGGGCACATGCAGCTCTTTAAAGTCACAGGGCTCTGTTGGTAGCAGCAGGAACGGTCCGAGAGCCTGACCCCAAGGGCGAAACAAACACAGCAGCAAAGGGAAGCAACGGTTGGCATGGTTTTCAACAGTCACTTCGAGATGGCTCAGAGGTTAAGGATGCATACTGCTCTTGGGAAGAGCTAGAGTTCCGTTCCCGGCACCCACTTTGGGTGGCTTACAACCACCCATACATAACTCCAGCTCCAGGGGACTCAACACCCTCTTCTGGCTTCCACAGGCACCTTTAATCAGGTGTGACTTCCCCTGCATGCACAGACACTTATTAAAAATATAATCTTTGAAAGAGTCACTTTGAGAAGTCAGCGGTCACGTGTTCTTGTTTGCGGCTCCTGCTGTCTGTTCCACATGCTGTCCGAGGTGCCTTGCCCTCGATGATCACTTCTTCCTTGGGTTCCCGCGGTACCAAGTTCACACCAGACATGAATACCACGGAAGACAAGATGGAGAGTCATGCCCACATGTATGTCTGAGGGTAACATGATCGTGGGAGAAGAGAAGCCCCTTGCTGACCAGAACCTTGCAGGTTATCATTGTCCTTACTCTTTCAGACGATCTTGAAATGGGGTCTAATTCATATTTTTGACTCCCTAGAATTAGGCATAAATCAGACACTTGGTGGCTGCCGGGCTGTTGGATCTCAGACTTTTCAATTTGTGTCTTTCAGAGCTAATTCAAAGCTTGCACATATTCTGAAATAACTATTTGGCCCCGTATCTCAGTGAAAAACAACACGATTTAGTTTCATTTACGTCAAATTCAGAGCGTGTTTCGAATGCAGCCTCTCGGAGGGGGATGTTTAATATTCTTGGGCTTGCGATCGCTTTGCAGAAATTGTTTATATCAACATGGATCCGAGAGAGAAGAATATGCCCCTCCAGCCTTCCATGCTCAGTCCCCTTTTCCAGAGGGCCACGGTACAGGTAGTCGCCTGAGTGTTTATGTTGGGTGTAGAGGGGAGAGGCAAAGTGTCCCCTTCTCCGGTTCCACACATAGCTCACTTTCTTGCAGCTGAAAGTCTGCAGTGACTTCATCCTTGGGTGGAATATTTTGGAGACAGCTTTGTCTGTTCACAGTTGTGTCTCAACACTCCGAGGCCAGCTGGGAGACGAGGTCCTTGCATTCACAATATGATAACACTGAGATACACGGACTTAGTTTGAATTCAGAGCAGCCTGTGGGACCCGGGAGAGATGGCAGGTTAGATTCAATGGTAGTCTTGCACACTGCCTTCTGGGGCTTTTCTTTTGGGAGAAGGAGAGGGTCTATGACAGACACTGTGGGGTGCTTTGCATACATTCTTATGGCACTGTTCCAAGGTAGGTACTATCACTCTTACTTTCTGGAAATCAAAGAGCATCTTGGTATGCATTCTTAGGTCTTCCAGAAGAGAATGCACATATATTTTGGAAACTAAAAGCATAATCATAATGGACTTTAGGGTCACAGATATGAAAGTTTAGGGTGACATAAGGTTGATGCGTGCATCTGGGAGAAATAGGTGCTTGAAAGACAAAGGAATAGACATATAGACCTTGGTTTCTTGTGCTTAAGTAAATCTTTCTGTTCTTTAAACTTTACCATAGACATGCAAGATAGATGATATTATCTTCAGTTTGTAGTTAAGACTTGGGATAATATACCCAGATATTTATATGAAGTCCCAGAAAGGATGGTTGTGGGATTAAGGGGTAAACCCCAGGCCTTAAGCCCAGATAGAAATAGACTATACCAAGCAAGACTTGCCAGGCTTGTGTTTGATATTCTACCAGAGCAAAACTCTACCTCACAAGAAAGGGTTTCACTCAGACCTCCGTGGAGCGTCGTTGTGCACACAAACAAACTCCTAGGTGCGTGTGCTCATGCACACCCCCAACAACAACAACAACAACAACAACAACAACAAAATAACAGGAGCAGGGATCAAAACAATCAAGATTTAAACGAACATTTGGCAGAAAGAAATGGATGAAGTTAGGGGATGAGGACATCACAGGGCTGTCAATCAGTTTGTTAAAGGAGCTAAGGTAGGCACCGTAGATGAAGTGAGACAGATTTTCAACATAATATTTTGGTTGCAATGTACAGGAACAAAATTTAGAGTTAGGCTCCATAACCAAAGGGGAAATTTCGGACTATAAAAGGCAGTACTGGAGATAGTAATCCCATGAGACATGCAGAAGCCTTGGAAAGCCTGACATGACTCTCCTCACATGATTTCAGAGCACATTGGTCTGGGCTTTAGATCTTAGAGGGACAGGCTTCCAAAATGCAAACCTCTTATGTTAGTTGGCTAGTGCTGTCACAGAATGGGCCACAAATTGGGTCACTAATGCAACAGGATGGAGTTTGGAAGTCAGAGGTCAAGGGTTGGTGAGGTGGTTTCTTTCCAAAGAGTCCATGTGGGGGAACCCATCACAACCTGTCCTCTGGCTTCCAATGGCTAACATGTTGGCTGTCTCTGGTGGTTGTTGGCTGTAAAGCATCCCCTCATTCTCGGCCTTCATCCTCATGAGGTTTCCCTGCATCATCCACCAGCATCCCGTTGTGCAGCTCTGGCTCTGCATTCAGATTTCCTTCCTATGAGGACTGTGATTGATAAACTTGGTTGCCAATTTGATAGAATCTGGAAGAGATACACTTCTGGGTACCCAGGGAGGCATTTTCTTAACTAGGTTATTTGAAGTGGGAGTAGCCCAGAGAAAAGGGAGTCTGAGGGGAAAAACTCTCCTCTTATTTTTGCCTCATTGTCTTCCAGTGTGGACTGAAGACCAGGGTCTCCCCAAAAATCCTTCTAGGCTTTCAGCCTCAAGTTGGGAGTGCTGAGGCATCCATCCTCATGGACTGAGTAGCTACTTGGGTTCTCAGCCTGTCCAGTATGAAGACAGCCTTTCCAGTAGGACTGCCCAGGCCATGTTGTGTAAGCAGTCTGATAAATCCTCATTTAATATAGGTTCTTTCTATGGGTTCTGATCCTCAGAGAACAAGATTAATATAAGGATACAGGTTATCTCTTATTCAGGCCCATTCTAGATAGTTTATTTTAACTGTACCAGCTCTGTAGACGTTGTTTCCAAATACAGACAAATCATCGCCCCTGGAGTCAGGGATTTCAGTATATCTTTGTTGAGATAATCTTCTCATTCATAACTCCTTAATCATCTAATATTTTATCTGAAGATGTATGCTTGAAACCATAAGCTAGAAGGGGCAATTTTTGAAGACACCAAGTAGCAGAGGCCATATTTGTATGATGCTCTCCATGGAAACCTCCGACTCTTTCTGATGAGAACTAATGAGTTTTCCTCTACCCTTCTGTAGAAGGCTTTGTTAGGTTTTATTTAACTCATATTTGATCATGTATAAAGGTTGCTACAGTAGATTATCACAAAAAAGAAAGCTTGGTAGAAAGAATCATGTTCTTTCTTTATTGTAAACTTTATTATAAAAAATTGGCAAAACAAACCATGACACATTGAAATTAACCAGACCCAAAGACTATACATCTCAGTAAACTTCTGTAGGGTTAGAACTAACCATTCCAAAGTCACAGAGCCTCACATTGGACTTTACACTGTCACTATTGAGTTATTACATGTACTTATCCACCACCATCCCCCTAAAAAAAATCCACGACAGAGTTAGAACTGGAAAACCAATTAGCTTTATATCTTTGTTTCAAAATCCATGCCCATTACCTGCAGTCAGTCCTTCCACACGTTCTAATATTTAGCTTTTCCTGTTCAAGAATTGTTTCACTGATATTTTTTGCCTCTTTTTTTTTTTAAAAAAAAAATAACTCTCTACATTTCTACCTATCAGTCCCTCAAATTTTATTTCTGGAATCTTCTTATAGAGAGTAGATGATAAATAAATACATCTTGATTTCTACTGACCTCCTTGTAAAACATAAGATCCTTCACTAAGTGAATGGGAACTTCTTGGTCAATGCTTTGTGTGTAAGTCATAGAAACTCATGGGATCCCCATGAGTAGGAAACACAAGCCCCAGCCCCCCATTGCCTTCCCTGTCTTTCTCACGGCTTTCACGAAACTGGAAGCTTTTGCTATGACATGTGCCAGCGCACAGAGTCTCAGGTCGTTAAGCAGAAATTGGCTGACATCTGGGGGTGTGGAGACATTTTGCCCACAGAATATGGCCTCGTTCACTCGGGATGAGTCATGTCTCCAAATCTTGGCTCAGGAGTGAGTGGTTGGATGTTCCAGGGAATTGTGTCCCTGTCTCCACCAACCATGAAATGCTCTTTTTGGAAGTGGTGAGATTGAGGGATGGTACAGAAAGCCCTACATTTTTTTCTACTAACTGATTTATTTTTTGTCTGTCTGTCTCTCTCTCTCTCTTTTTTTTTTTTTTTTTGATGAGTGTCTCAGTTAGGTTTTCTATTGCTGTGAAGAGACACCATGAGCAAGGCAACTCTCATAAAATAAAATATTTAATTGGGGGCTTTCTTACAGTTTCAGAGGGTTAGTCCATGATCATCATGGTGTGGAGGGGTGGCCACATGTAGGCAAGGCATGGTGCTGGGGCAGCAACTGAGAGTTTTTGATCCTGATCCACAGGCAGCAGGCAGAGAGCCACTTGGCCTGGCATGGGCTTTTGAGACCTCAAGCCCCCCCTCCCTTGCTGTGACATACTTCCTCTAACAAGGCCACATCTCCTCATCCTTCTCAAATAGTTCACCACCTGGGGACTCAGGAAGCAAATAGATGAGTCTGTGGGGACCATTCTCTTCTAAACCACCACAGTGAGGAGAATTGCACATGCTAAGCAAGTACTCCACCACATTCATTTAACTCTCTCAGGCATCAGATGCTACATTGATGAGCAAATCTTAAACTAAAAACGACCAGTTTCTACTCACCGTCTACTTCTAGGCCACAGATCAATTTTGATTCAACATGTCATTCTCTTAATACATGTTATCCCAGGATGTTGAAGACTGCTTAGTTGATAAACTGCTCACAATGCATGCATGGGGACCTGTATTTAGATCACCAGCGCCCACATAAAAAGCTGGGGGGCCTAGTATGCTCCTATACATTCTAGCCCCGAGGAAGTGGCCAGTCAGTCTAGCTGAATTGATGAGCTCCCTCTGTGTTAAGTGAGAGAACCTTGCCTCAAACACGGAGGTAGAACATGATTAAGGAGAACACCCCACACCAACCTCTCTCCTCGACACCCTCTTTCACACTCATGCACATGCACGCATTGGCACACACGTGTACACATGAATATGTACATACATAGACATGCCTGAAAAATAAATTCAAACAAAATAAGTCTCACTCCAGACTCATATTGTTTCTTTTGAAAAACCTGATAGATTTGACTGAAACTTAGGAGTTACCTATGTCATTTTGTCCCTCTGGGGAAGGACTTTGTCCTTAAGAGCTTGTCCTTTGTGGCTAAGCTCAGGTTTGCACGGCGTTCACAACTATAGGCTTGCTGAGCAGTGTTGGGAGGTCACCGGGACACCCAGTTCCTTTTTAGTCAGAGGGACAGGAATGCCATGGCTATTCTCAAGTGGCTGGAGTGTTTTTAAAAACATAGCGCACTCGGAGGCAACCAGATAGGGGTCTTGGTGTGCATGGCATGCAGTGGTCCCCAATTTTGCTTCCCTCCATGGCAGACCATCACGATCATTCTATTGAACCCTCAAAGTGAACATTCATATGATTAGCTGCAGGAGGGAATGGACTCACTTGGGGGGTTAAGCAGCTGGTCTAGGGTCCCACAGCTGGCCAATGGCAGATTGGGGCTCAGAAGACAGGGGTGACTGGATTTGTAGCCTCACGCATCCCTTCCTGGCACTCACAGAAGATCTGGGTCTTCCCTGCCTGTTCTGTGAGGGGAGGAGTTTGGATACCCCAAGACTTTCATCAGGGATTGTCTGGTAGAGTAAAGGTTGTCACCCAGCCCGTGTGGCACGGTGCATCATTAACTTCTGTGATATTCTCCCACACTCTCAAGAGTTGTTTCATGTCTTAGCATAGTGGAAAATTCCATCTCCCATCAACAAATAACCTTTCATTAGCTGGAGAGAGCAGTTTACATCCAGTGATTCAGGATTATTTGTTGTTAGCAGGCTCGCCACCCACCTGCGTGTTCCTTTCCGCTAAGTTCCCTCCCTCACACTTTAAGACAGGGAGTTGCAGGGGATAAAACATAAGGCCCTTGTTAATTGCAAATTAATAGTGCCAGGAATATATACAGATGGTACCTGAAGTCAGTTGCCGATGGCATCATATTATGGTTCTATTTTCCTTTCCTGTAATATAACCGTGCATCAAGTAAAGAAAGAGTAGGCCTTAGCTCCTGTTCAGCTTAGCATTTTTGTAGGACGATACCCATGCTTCATCTCTGCTTACCTCTGCGATTATCTTACAAGCTGCGTGGATTTTGCTTTGATTTACTTATTAATTTTAAACAGTTTCACGTGTCAATGGTTTACAGGACCCAGGTGCAGCTCTCTGCCCAGGTATACTGTGTGTATCTGATGAGACTTTCTTAGTCAATATTTTGTTGTATTGGATTGTGCACTCTAAAACAATTCCCTGTGGGCTGGCATTGTAGCAAGACCACGTGGTCACACTTGTGCTTTAACTGGCACTTTGATTATGTTCATCAAATGAAGTTGTTTTTCTTTCTAGACTATTCAGTTTTTTTTAAGAAAAAAAATTGTCATGTCAATTGCCAGAGTCAATCAATTAAATGCAAAATGCAGAATTTTGCAAAAGACAGAATAACCACCGTACCAGACTGGATGACCCAGGGAGGAAGCTCATGCTCCATCCATCCAGCTGTGTGGGAGAGTGGACTGGGTCTCCCACTTAGAAGATTCTATGCTGGTTCTATGCATGGCTCCTTGTAAGACACACCATCTTCCAAGAGTTGGACCAAACCGTAGACTTCTCATCTTAGAATAAGCAGCAATAACTTGGATATCATGACAGACCTTGGGGTTGATTTGAAGTTTAAAAACTGTTATTGTCACATTTGCTAATGAGAGCAATGCCATTCCTGCCCATCTCACTGCAAAGGAGATTTCCAGTGGTCTCCTCTTACTGCAGCATAAACTCTGTCCTGGTTGATGCTCATGGGGTCCTGGTGAGTCCCCAGTGAAAGACCTTGTCTTTGACTATGATTGGATCCTTCTAGAGGGAAGGCGGGTCCATGGAAGATAGTTGAGGCCATTATTAGCAGACAGCAAATGGAAGCCTGCTGGGCAGGGGGCTTCAAAAATAGGACCCTGACCACAGTTTGGAAGCAGGAAAGTGTGGCCCAACTCAGGCACTAATTTCCAACACTCCACTAAAGGCACGTCTCTGCCCCTGGGGCTCTAATATGTCTTTTGGTAGGGGAGTCTCAACATCCAACACTCAGAAGTGATGGAAACCCCCTCCTCTGTGAGGAATAATTACACCACGTGGCTGCAGTCGACCTGTTCCTAAGACGGTCCCCTGGACTGGTCAGGGTGTCTTTCCCCAGCAGTTACATAACATTCAAACAACCCCGTGCGAGCCTGGTCTACGCTGACTCTGTAAATGTGGCCAACAGTGTGATAACTCTCGTCACGTGCTAAGTCCAGTTGCGTCGTTGGCAGCTGTCTTTCAGGTCTCAAACTTGAAAGCAGTTTTTCCCACTGTGGGGAGGAAAAAGGGCTATGGTAGGAGGATAATCTTTGGGCAAATTAGCAGATAAGGGTCGACCAGCCGATGAAATGCCAAGCTTAGGGAGAAACCCAATCTCTTCATCACAGCCAAGAAAATAAGATAGAAATGCCTTTTTACTTTCAGTGTGATCTTCAAGTTGGAAATCAGAAATCATATTGAAACTGGCACTTATTTGTAAATAGGAACTGCTCTCTCTCTCTCTCTCTCTCTCTCTCTCTCTCTCTCTCTCGATATCTATCTATCTATATATATCTAGAGAGAGAGAGAGCATGTAGTTATGTAGTAAACATTAATGTAGTCAATGATATATATATAAATGATATATATCGTTTACTACATTATATATGTGTGTGTATTTATATATATTTATATATTTATATAATGTAGTAAACGATATATATATCATTTATATATATATGCACAAACATATATCACATTTACTACATTTTTATGAGAACTTATAAAGATGCCCAAGGAACAAAACTTCCTCTCATGGTACGAGAGCGAGCGGTGAGGCTATTTCTGAACAACATTTTCAGAATATTAATTGTTGCCGAGATAACTATCCCCTGTCACTTCAGGGCCTCTGTTGAGGCTTAACATCAGAGCTGATGAATTAATGCGGCCATTATCCAGCCAGAAGCTGCATCGTTTACCAGTTCATTACGGCTCAAATCAGAACTTGTACTTCCCCCCAATCTCCCCAGGGTTATGAACCAGATAGAGGAGCAATACCATTCCACACAATAATATCTTAAGGTCCTTTCCTCTCTCACACTGCACGGTTTTCCTAATTAACAGGCCATGTGCCTGGGAGTTTGTAAGCGCCTCTCTTTCTTCTTCCTCCCCCTTCTTCACCCCACCTTGCCCTTCTCTGAATCTGCCACCTGCTAAGGAAGTATGGCAGAAGCTTGGCCTTCCCCAAATCTCAGGCCATGAAGATGACCAGAATACTGAGGTCAGTATGCACACTCAAATATTGGCTGCTGAAAACCGGTTGTCCTCGGGCTAACTTGGGCTTCATTGGAACTGCTGTCCACTGGGGCAGAGCCCCGGGCTGTGGCATCTCTCTTGTGGACAGCATGGGAAGGACATTGGGAAGCAAAGTACAGCTTCCTGTGCTACAATTTGGGCCTTGTTCCCACATTTTACTTTTAATGAATTTTAGTGACGTTTTACCTGAACTTGTAAACAACGACTTTCCAGGCTTGGGGCCACCATCATAAGTGAGGTTTTCTTTAGAGCCATTACCAGGGGCAGGAGGATAATTCTGGTTCTCCAGGTGGGTGACTTCCTATCCAGATAGATAGTCGACATCCTTCTTTTATTTATTTAAGTTTCATTCTAAGTGTTTTATTAGCACATATTAATTATACACAACCCTGGGTTTCATTACGACATTTTTCATAGATGTTTATAATGGGTCTATTCGCTCCCCATTGCCCTCGCTCACTCCCATCAGCCCTTTCCTCTTCCCAATAGCCTCCTTTTGTTTTCATGTTTTTTGTGAGTGTGTGGCATGAGTCTGTGTGTGTGTGTGTGTGTGTGTGTGTGTGTGAGAGAGAGAGAGAGAGAGAGAGAGAGAGAGAGAGAGAGAGAGAGTGTGTGAGAGTGAGTGAGTCTCTGTGTGTGTGTCTCAGTGAATCCCTTAGGGTTGGTTACAGGATCATGTTCCAGGTTAGGGGTTATTTACAGGAACACGGGCAATGTGCCAGTGGCTACACCACTGTAGAAAACGTCTCTGTTCAGCCAGCAAACCATTAACTGCCTGCAGCTCCTCCTCAGGGAGGTCGGGGGTCTTGAATGATTTTATTTTATCATCTTCATTCCCTTTCATCTGTTTGATTTCGTTTTCCCTGCTGGCTAGCATTTGCCCTCTGACACTACGGGAAGCCAAGAGAACCATGAATGTGTTTGCATTTCCCCATAGGATGTTTGAGCAGCCCGAGAAATACAGCGGGTGTTTTGAGTACTCTCTGGACGAGTTCATTCCACTTCTTCAGCCATGATTCAGCCCTGGAAGGGTCCAGGGCCAGTACTGTCAGCTGTGTATGTAGCCGGGCTCACTGGTGTGTGTTTGGGGGCGCGGGGGGGGGGGGGGGGGGGGGGGGGGGGCAGAATTTTCACATCGTTCTGAAGGAGTTGGGTGAGTATCCGAGCAGCAAACACAGGAAGCTCAGATGTTTGATGGCTCGGGACTCCGTGTTCCAGGACACCACCTACATTCCAACATGCGGCTTTGCGGCAGGTTTTATTTTCCTTCTGACTGAATTAATCACCAATGTGTTCTAGGACTGGCCTTCTCTGCATAGCTGTGTGGAGAGAGCATGTTCTGATTTAGACAATCCTCGATTCCCTCCATTGCTTTTATGGTAAAGCTTTTTAGATCAAGCATTGTTCGTTAGATTAGCTCCTTTTTCTAGAAAGACAATGGTATTTAAAAGTCCTCTGTTTTAAAAAAAAAAAAGTATTTGAGGTCAGCCTATGTGGCTGAGGAGAGTGAGAGCTGAGGACCCACCCCATGGGGACAGGCAGCAATGGAATCATTCACACACAAATGAAAAACATTCTTTTTGCAATGGAAACAGACTTGGCTCAGCCTCCCCTGTTGGCACCAGGGTATAAATTAACATTTTTTATAACACTTTTAGCCTCCTGTCCCAACTTATAAGAAGAGAATGGACTTGAGCTTCTCAGAGCTGTGGACTTTGCATTTGCAGAGCAGAGTGGCCTGGGGCTGTGTGGGATGGTGACTATTGTATCTGTCAATTCAACACAGCCTAGAGTCACCCGAGAGGGATCCCATAGACCAGACTGGTTTGTTAACGTGTTTGTCGGGGATTGTCTTGATTGATACTGACACAGGAGGGCTCAGCCCGAGGTGGACAGCACCATTCCCTGGGCAGGTGGTTTGGGGCTGTATAACAAAGCAAGCCATCAAGCAGCTTCCTTCTTGATTTTTGCTCCAGGGTCCTGCCCTGACTTCCCTCAGTGATGGAGTGTGACCCCAAAGTGTAAGTGAGGTGTGAGCCCTTTGCTCCGGTCAGTCACCTTTGGTCATGGTGTTCGTCACACCAACAGGAATAAAACTCCAACAGGGACTTTGGAAGCTCACAGTGACATGGGCTTCTGGGTTTCCAGGCCTGGGAGGAGAGCCAAACACCTTCCTCCCTGTGTGCTCTGCTGTGGGAGGTGCTCTCTCTCTCCCTCCGGTCTGCACAGCCAGACCCTGCTACTGTTATTTGCACATGAAATGAAAATCTACTGAAGGGAGGGCCCACTGAGACACACACGCACACGCACACGCACACGCTGAAGTGCAGAGATGGGCTAAATTGGTTTTAAAATCGAGCCAAACGTTTGCTCTATGGACTGGCTTGCAATGGTCTTTATCGAAACCCTCGCATCATGGTGTTTGGTCTTATTTCAGCAGAGGTAAAAATCAGAGTGCCAGGGCTCAGAGAAGAGTGTCTTTGCTGGTGTGTGGGGTCTGGGGGCCCTTGAAGAACTGGCAGGAGCGGACACAGGCTTTTACTTCACTGCAGTCGATTCAGACTTCCTGACACTTATCCTCTGTCCTTGTCGACGGGAGAATGGGAGGGGGCCAGAGATGGTTTCATGCAGCTGTGTCTCCTCTAGAGGTGGCTCCTAGCTGAGCTAGCTTGGAAGTTTGTTCCCATAATAGGGGACAACAGTGGGACCTCGTGGGACTGGCATGATGGCAATACACAGAGGAGGGAGAGCTGGGGAGTGAAGAGGATGTAAACACGCCGTTTGCCACACTCTTCCTGTGCCGTCCACCCCTCTTCTTGCTTCTTCCTTCCCTTCCTCTTCCTTCTATCTCTTCTCCATTTGCCCGTACTGATCCTCCTCCAACCCCCTGTCCCCTCTTTCTTCCCTTCCCTTCACTCATATCTGAAGCGTTTTGGAGTCTGCATGCATGCCCCTAGTTGCTGTATAAACCCACGCCTCTGACGCACCTCACACCACGCTACTCTCATGCCCGTGCCTCTCCCTACCCTGGGAAATCTTAAACCTGCCGGCTTCAGATTCTTTATCTACGAACGGGAATGATAGCATGGTCTCATCATAAGGCTGTTGCCACATTCAGTGTCTCAACCCACGGAGAGTGCCGTGAAACCTGAGAGACTCGTGGGAACCTTGGCTGCTGAGGTACCTGCTTCACACTGGACCCGGGCTGTCCTTCCTGTTCACACTGCAGCCCTTGGGTTCCCACTCACCCCAGGTCCCTTCTGAGTTCCTTCTCTGTAGTGAGCACGCTGGTTCCATCATGGATGCCTTGATGGCCCATCTTTACATATGCCTGAGCTTTTGCAAATCAGAGGGAAGCTAAGAGAAGACGAAGCGTTCTGTGTTTACCGGCACTAGATGAATACCGAGACAGTGCATATTCCTGTAATAGTAACACTCATCTTTTCTGGCATCAAGAATGACCCCTGGCCTCTCTTGGTTTGTCATCACAGTGTATTACCCTCAGAAAGAACTTAACTCCTTCAGTAAGGAAGCCTGAGAGTTAGGGGTTAGGGCCCACAGGGGGAAGCAGGAGAGAAGAGCTCACTGTGTTTTGAGCGCAGAGTTTGCTCTTGGCCTGAGTACAAACAGCACCTCCTGGTGGTTGCCAACTGCGCTTGGGAGGGAGAGGGAACATCATTTTTGGAGTGTTAGGAGCCTCTCACTGGTCTCCTGGGTGCTATCTCCAGATGTGAAACAAGCAAGAAGTTGGTGCTCATCAGTGTCGGTGGAGCAGGCTTCTTGTACGGAGTCAGACTTGATATTTGTCCACATCCCCATCACAGGAAGCTCAGGGCCTCTTGCTTCTCTCTCTCCTTCTCTTTACTTTAAACGCAGATCCCACTGACGCTTCCCTTCAGATCCCTGACCCGGAATGCTGAACCATCTCCTTTCTATCCAAGCTTCCTTCCATCCACTCAACTGCCTGGCAATTCACTGACCTTTCTTCCCCCTTCCCCCCCAGAGAAGCTGCCTGCTGTGTCTGGACCCCATGGGGTGTCGAGAGGGTTTCAGGACTGAATGCAACTCTCTCTGGTTATAATATGATGCTGCCAACGACTTTGAGGCTCCGGGTTGAAGGATGCTCTGTGAAGGAGCATTGTTATTACATTTTTTTTGTTAAAATATGGATCAAAGGCTGGCTATACAGTAAAAGTGAGAAATGTTAATTATTGTTATAATATCATAACAAAGCAGATGCCGGGGTGGCTGAATCCCATGAGAAAACCTATTATAATAAGCCAGTGGGAAATGTACATATTACAAAGATATTTGGCAAGGAGGCAGATTTGGTTTTGAAATCTCAATGAACAATTAAGTGGAATAAAAAAAATAACTTTTAATGCTAGGAAAAATATAAGTGTCTTGACAACTCTTTTACATAAAAATAGGAAGCTATCTTTTTTTTTTTTCCTGTGAAGAAAAGAGGCAACATTATTGCTTTTCTTGTCGCCTCCCAGCAGAAGATATATTTATGGCTTCCTTGGGTGCAGGAAGGATTAAAGCGACGTTCTTCCGCACAATGACCTCTAAAATAGCTCTCTTTATGACAGAGATGAATGGGGAGGGGGTTTGTCCTCAGAGCGAAGAGTAAGTCTGATGGTTTTTGAATTTCAAATGAGCCCGCGCTGTCCTGCTCGCATCCTTCCCTCCACGGTGTGTATTCTGTGTGATGGTGTGGCAGAGTGGACCCCTGGACACGGTCAGTGCTGCTGGAGTCGCTGGCTCAAGCTTTTCATGTCTCCTCAGCTCCCTCGGCCGGGAATGGAGGAGGAGAGGGAGGAGAAGCCGAGAAAATGGGTTTAGAGAGTGAGAGCCCAAACAAGGCAAGGTCAACGGAAATCGATCTGTGTTCTAGTGCCCTTGGCAAGTGGGGAGTGTGTGAACTCACCTGGCATGTGGCACCAGTGAGTTCCCAGTGGGGGATGGGAAAGGCATCGCCCTCAGTGATCCCAGCATGCATCTGCATGGGGACATGTCTTCCCCTCAGGGGAAACAAGGGAGATAGGAGAAGAAGCATGCAACCTAAAGAGCAGCAGCCCTCATGTCGGTGGGCATGTCCTCAGTGAGCACTACAGCCAGGGATGACAAGAGTCGCCCAGCCCAGGTTCCTTCTCCACATCCCTACGCCTGGAGAGGCACCCAGCCTATCTGCCCATTGCTAATTCTTCCCACGTTATCTTTCATTTCTCCTTTACAATTTCCCGTTTCTTTTTCAGAAGCATGCCTGTCACCAGACGCCCACGAGCTCCGTGTTTGTTGGTTCCTTGTATCATGTGTTCTCTGGCATGAAGGGAGAAGGCCAGCAGGTAAAACAAACAAACAACAACAACAACAAAAGGTCACTTTGAGATTAGGTTGGAGCAAAAACTTCTGGACTTTGGCAGTTGAAACGGTTGTTTGGCAGGACCAGTTGGTAAAAACACCAAGGGAACCCATGACCTCTGGGCCCTTGAACTTCCGTGGGACACACTAGCAGAGAGACACTGAGTGTCTACCGGGCACAGCCACCTTCAGGAAGCCCGTGCTTCAGTGTGGACTGCAGACTGGGGAGGGCTGGCATCTCGCCATTTCTGGGACAGCAGGGCGATTTCAGGTGTGGTTGTTGCGACTTGAAAGACAATCTCAGTGTTGCTGTGCGCCTTTGCACAGCACACAGTCAGGATGAGGTGAGGAGAAGGGAGCGCAAGTTGGGAGGGTCTCTCCACCCCCCCACCCCCCACCCCCGCCCCCAGTTCTTCCCTCCTTGGCAGATAACTCCCTAGAACAACAGTCCAGAATTGCCAAGCAACATTGTGATCACCAAGGAGACAATGTCCGGTCCTCAGGACGAATAGCTACCTCTCCAGCAGCTGCTGAGCAGATGGAGAGACCAGAGCCTTTCTCCATGATTGGGGAGTGGGTCTTGGAGGGGGGGGGTGTTGGGGTGATGATTTTCCATTCCTTCTGTCGTCCACATTATTAGTGAAAGAGTACTGCCCGGTCACCAGTCAGAAGGGAGGTGAAGTGAGATGCGCTGGCCAGTGGGAAGGAGGTCCAACCCAGAAGTCCACATGTGCAGAGTCATCTGGGGTGAGAGATCAGGGGTGGGACTGGAGGCCGGGCAGTGCTGGAGAGGGATGATCTTAGGGTTCGTTCTTCCTGGGGGGGGGGGTGAGTTCCTAGGTAGACAGAGAGATGGCAATGAAGAACTTATGGGGGTTTGTGGGACTGCAGGAGGCAGTGTGCAGCATGCTTGGCTCAGGGTAGACTATGAGCCAGTAGAGATGGCTGGGAAGGCCCAGGTACCAGTCAGGCCATGACATAGGTATGTGGGGCTGATACACCTCTACCTAAACTCACGTGTTAGAGTCGTCAGCTCTACGACCTTGCAAAGTGATGGTCGCTGAAGAAAGTACTATGACAGGAGCAACAAGTCAACGTGTGGTTATTAAGGGGATCACTAATGACACATGACCAGTGTCCTTGTAGATGTGGCCATGGTGGCAAGTCTGGGGAGGGAAGGCCACATGAAGAGACATGGCTCTCAGGCTGTAGGCATTCCCATTGCGGCTCAGAAAGGGCAAGGGAGTGACCATGCCCCCTGGAGAGGCACAGAAACAGCAGATCCCACGCAGGCTGGAACTAGGTGCAGGATCCCTGAGACAAGGGCAGGCACATGTCTATGCTTCCGTTACACCCTGGTGCCCCAGGTAGTGATAGCCAGTTAGGCTGGAAGACTTAAGAGACACAAGAGTGACAGAGAGAGAAGTCCCCACCCCATGAATCTGAAGCCTCTGATTCCGTTGGTTGTAGTGCACACCACGACAGCCCAGCTCCTGGCCAGATGGACAGGAGCCTCAGTCTGCTCTGTCTGATGCCGCAAGTCCACACTCTTCCCACCTTAAAAAAAAAAAAAAAAAAAAAACGCCGTGAGTTAGGCAGATTATTTACCATCCAATAATGTCTTTTTGTAAAACATGTTTTTACCTTTGATCAAAACAAAGATGAAAATAAGATGAGCCAGGCTCTCAAGTTTCAGTAAGAGCAAATGTGCTGGCTAATTTTATGTTGACTCGACTCGACATAGGCCAGAGTCATCTGAGAGGAAGGAACCTCAATTGAGAAAATGCCTCCATCTGATCGGGCTGTAGGCAAGCCTGTAGAGCATTTTCTTAATTAGTGATTGATGGTTGATAGCCCAGCCCATTGTGGGTGGTGCCATCCCTGGGCTGGTGGTCCTGGGTTCTCTAAGAAAGCAGGCTGAGCAAGCCAGTAAGCAGCACCCCTCCATGGCCTCTGCATCAGCTCCTGTCTTCAGGTTCCTGCCCTACTTGAGTTCCTGTCCTGACTTCCTTTAGTGATGGTCTATGGATGTGGAAGTGTAAGCCAAACAAACCCTTTACTCCCCAACTTGTTTTTGGTCATGGCATTTCATCATAGCAGTAGTAACCTTAACAAAGACAGAAATTGGTACCAGAACAGAAGCAAATCGTTGTGACAGGCCTGGCCATGTTTTGAGGAGGATTGTGCAAGGACTTTGGGCTAGAAAAGTTATTGAGTGTTGAGAGCTCAGTGGGTTGTTCTGTTGGAGCTTTGGAGAAAAGAATGCTGATATCAGTGCAGACAATGGAGGCCTGGCTTTCGAAGTTTCAGAAGGAAGCACAGACCCTATTGGGCCATTTGTATGAAGAATCTGTGGTGTCTGGTCAGCTGGGGCTGAGGAAATAGCTGTGATTAACAAGAGAACAGAACCACTGAAGTGAAAACCTTTGTTTTGCTGGGACAATGGATGCTGGTCAGCTGGGGCTGAAGAATCGGCTGTGATTAAGAAGAGACCAGCATCCTTGAGGTGAAATCTTCAGGAAAGTGTTTCCTCAGGGCCCGCACATGCAAGCTGTGTTCAGAGGTGGCCAACGTTGTACCTCATCCTGGCAGCTGAACTGGATAGTGTAAGAGTCACCCAGGTGGTCCTGGTTTTGAGGGCACGAAGGAGTCATGGAGAACAGCTGAGGCTTGGCACTGTGGGAGGCCACTGGTGAAGGTGCAGCCCAGATGAAGCAGAAGACCCCGGCATTTTGAGATGGCAGGACCATGGCATGACCACCAAGAACAGCAGCAGCTGTGGAGTGGAGCCGGCTGGAGCCTGAAAGACAAGCTGTGTGTGCTGCAGAACGCAGAGCTGGAGAAGTGGCCCAAGCCCTTTAGAGGAGCCCAGAAAAACGTGAGTAAATCTCAGATATTGGACACTGAAGCATTTACGCTGTTGGAGTCTGGTTTTGCTTTTTTTTCAGATTGTGACCGTGCCCTGGTTCTTCCTTCTTGAAGTAGGAAAGTGTTTAGCTTATTTTTTATTTTATTGGAACCCACAGTTGAGAGATTTTGAATTTAGATTTCAGATTTTAAAAGAGACTCTGGATTTTGACAGAGACTGAACTGTTGAAGTGTTTGAATTAGTCTTTACAATCTTGGGGATGAACCAGAAAAGGGAAAGGTTATGTCTTAAAAAAGTGTTTTGTGTCAAGGTGACAAGGGGACAAGTGTGCTGGCTGATTTACTGTCCACTTGACACAGGCTAGAGTCATCAGAGAGGAGGGAGCCCCGGTTGAGAAAATGCCCCCATAAGGTTGGGCTGTAGACAAACTTGGAGGGCATTTTCGTAATCAGTGAATGAGCCTACCTCAATGGGTGGTGTCATCCCTGGGCTGGTGCTCCTGGGTTTTCTACGAAAGCAGGCTGAGCAAGCCATGGGGAGCAAGCCAGTAAGTAGCACCCCTCCATGGCCTCTGCATCAGCTCCTGCCCACAGGTTCCTGCCCTGACGTCCTTTGATAAGGAACAGTGATGTGGCAGTGGAAGCCCAATGAACCCTTCCCTCCCCAACTTGTTTCCGGCCGTGGTGTTTCATCCCAGCAATAGCAGCCCTAGCTGAGACAGTGATGAAGATGTTTTTGATGGCTGAGTACCAAACCGTCTCTGGACACACAGGTTTCATGGTGAATGCCATGTGTTGTGGCAGTTGGCCCTTGGCTGCTGAAGTCCTTCAGTTCAAGTCCCCAGGAGGCAGCCACATGGGGTAGTGGTTGGTTGCGATAGTGCTGGATGAAGTCCGTTGGTATCTGGGGCTCCTCTTTTTACCGTGCTCAGTTCCCAGGAGCAACCCCAAGACACAGTAAAAACCTGAAGCAGCCTCCATCTCTGCCCTCCCTCATGCCTTGACAAGAGGGACTGACCGCAAACAGCTTGCAAAGAGGTCGGTTAGGGAGACCAGCTTTGCCACCAACCAGCAACTGGTTCTTAGGAGGTGGTGGAGGATGAGGAGAGGTGAGCTAGGAGTTGGTGAGCTGAGAGGGGTAGGTTTTCTAGCCCTGGTGGGGAGCTAGGTGCTTTTTTGTGCCAATTGATGAAGAGCAGTCAAGTCCCGGGGTCTTTTATGGGAAGGTAAGGTACTCTGTATTGCGCTGCTGGATCCCCATTACTTGTCAGTATAAGTGGGGTTTACTCTACATCTCTGGACAAAAGTCAGCCTCACAGCTTCAGTCAGAGTTAGTACTATCCAGCTGAACATGTTATGTGTGGAAACAAACAAACAAAAAACCAGGGCATTTTCTCAATTCCATCACCCAAGTCATCGCCCGGAGCATATGAGCGATTGTAACCGAGAGGGCTGAGCTCTGGGCAGGAGAGGTCCATGGGCAAATGTGGGCTGAGAGTGTGGTCACAGGCTCGGGGTACAGACAGGAGAGCTGTCATCAAATTGCAGTCCTTTTGGGGGCATCCTTTAAAAGTAAACATTGGGTGGTCTTCCTAGGGAGAGATTATCCGTGCAGACTGGGTGCAGGTGGAGACTCTGCAGTCACAGCTGTGTCTATTTCTGGAAGGCAAGCAAACCTCCTTGTCCATGACCACTCAGCTTTGTGTCTCCAGTTGGATTTTATCGATCACATGGGGGCACTGATCCCTCTAAGCAGGGAATAAGGAAGGAGTTCCGAGAGGAACCTCATTTGAGTGGACCCAGTCCTTGGTGCTATAGCTTCTATATTTAAAATACGTATTTTGTTCCTCGAGAATTTCATACGTGTATGCAACAACAAATTTTGATCATTTCTCCCTTCCTAGTCCCCCCCCACCCCCACCCCAGACCTCATACTCACACTGTGGCGGTACCTGTAGTCCATTTCCTATATCCTAACCCTGAGTCTTACCTGTGGGTGACTTTACTTTTGAAAACATGTGTCTTCAGACTCTGCTTCCTGCTTTGGTGGCATTAGAGGCTAAAGCACTAACATGTCGTCTCATTTTCTAAAGCAAGTATGACCATTTTCCTTCGCTTTACAATTCTCATATGCAGACGTTGATTGCACAGTGATTGCCATGACATATTTAGTTAAGAAATAAAACTTCCCTACGATAGCACTCTGGCCAGCGAAGCAGATCAGCGCCTTTCTCAGCCATCCTCAGAGGAGTGAGTGTCCTCCTGTATCAAATGGGAACAAATAGACACCCACAGGTAGACATTATGCAGAGAGCAAGAGACCTGGGAACACTCAGCCCTAAATGGGATGTCTCCACCAAATCTTTCCCCTCAGAGCTCAGGGAACCCTATGGATAAGGAGGGAGAAAGGGTGTAAGACCCAGAGGGCATGGAGTTCAGCAAGAAAACAAGGCCTTCTAAACCAACTAAGCAAAGTTCGTATGAACTCAGAGACTGAGGCAGCATGCACAGGGCCTTCACGGTCAGCAGCAGATCCTCTTCGTAGATATTATAGCTTCCAGCTTCATGTTTTGATAGGTTTCCTGAGTGTGCAGTTGAGTGGGTCTCTGATTTTTATGCCTTCTCTTGGGCTCTTTTCCTTCTCTTGGTTCCTTGTGTCCAATTCGGATGTGTTAGTTTTTTATATATTAGTAGTATATTATTATCCCCAGAAGCCTGTTTGTTTTCTAGTGAGAGGCAGAAAGGGAGTGGATCTGAATAGGAGGTGAAGTGGGGGAGGAACTGAGAGGAGTAGAATGAGAAGAAACAGTAATCAAGATGTAGTATGTGAAAAAAAATCTATTTAAAAAAATAATTACAAAGTAAAACAAACAAACAAACAAAAACTAAAACCCTGTGATAGCAGAGTTCCTCTGGTCTTAATAAATTCTGAGAGTGTGGGGCTGTGAGAATGGGAGGAGCTGGGGAAGGTGCAATAGCATTTCCCTCTTCAGGCTGGCAGGAGATGCAAAGCCATAAGTTGATGTCCATAGCAGCCTGAGGTCCCTTAATTCTTTAGGGACCACCACTCAGCTGTATCCTGGGCTTTGAAGCAAAATTTCAGGAGCCAATCCAAAGAGGAGGTACATTACATTCAAAAAAACATCTAAAACAAATCATTTAAAAAATGTATTCTTGTCGGGCGGTGGTGGCGCACACCTTTAATCCTAGCACTCGGGAGGCAGAGCCAGGCAGATCTCTGTGAGTTCAAGGCCAGCCTGGACTACCAAGTGAGTTCCAGGAAAGGCTCCAAAGCTACACAGAGAAACCTTGTCTAAAAAACCAAAAAAAAAAAATGTTTTCTTTGAAAACCACATGCATTTGTACAGTTTGTTTTGATTGTACCTACTACCCTCTACCACCATCCAACTTACCCTGTGACACACCAACCTGTTGCCCTCATGATTTCATGTCATGGTCGTCGTCATCATCATCGTCCCCCTGGGTTCAACTAGTGCTGACCATCCATGAATGGCTTGGGAGTTATCTTCTTGGGAATAGGCAACTTACTAGTGATCACATCCCAAGAGAAAAAGTGGCTCTCCTCTCTCACAGCCATCAACGGCCAACAGCTCTTCCCGTGTGTGTGTGTGTGTGTGTGTGTGTGTGTGTGTGTGTGTGTGTGGTGGCTTGAGTGCCCCTCCCCCACCCACGCTGGGATTTTGACTAGATGGAACTTGTGCAGGTCTCGTACAGGCAAACCCCCACTGCTGTGATTTGATGTGTGGATTAGTCACACAATAGCCTAGCTATTGGCTGTTCATCTCTTTATTAGAGCATCAGGTGTTTTAGGCAGGCAAAATAACAGAGCTTTACAGAATTAAACAAATGCAACATAAAAGAATGTAACACATCTTTGCATCACTAAAATATTCCACAGCATAAACAAATGCTTAAACTAAAACATGCCTTAAACTAATATTTCACAACAGAGCTCTGAAGCTGTTTTCTCCAAATGGTGGCCGAGAAGTTTAAATAAGATTGCAGGGTGTTTCCTGAGGTGCTTCCAGCAGGATTATACTTGATAAAATGAAACTCTCCATCCTGGGTATCCTGGGAGCTAGGATATCACCCCTTTAAGCAAAAGTTAATAGTTTTGTTTGTGAGATTTCTGATACATGTCCTGGGAGAAGTGAGGCCTTGCCTGAGGTTCCATACACGTAGGCCTTAGGCCTGGTTTATTACTATTCTCACATTCTAATTTCTGTACAAAAGAAAAGTTACCTCTGTATTGGCATGCTTTATAGCTAATGTTGGGAATTGTGCTGGCTTTCTTGAGTCTTAGCTGGCAAGAGGTCTCCACCAGACTTGGGAGTGACGGGCTCCTTTTACTTCCCTGTCTTGACCCTATGTGGAAGCCCAAGTTACTCAGGGTCAGAGAATCTGAGCCTGCTTTACCCAGCAAGGCTGCATAAGGGGATGGCTTGACCACAGGCGTGGTTACCAGGTGTTTGGAAGGGGCTACACTTGGCTGTGCATGTGCTTTGATCTAGCAAGGGGGAGGTCTTTTGCTCCACCCCTTGGCATTGTTATAAAAAACCCTTTTGAAGAGGCAGAAGGGGCTGTTGGGTATTGACCCAGGTCCTCCCAAAGCTATCCTGTGTCTCTTTCTTCTCATCCTCTAGGTCTATCTAATATTTTCTTATCCCTCTCTCCTCCTCATCGGAACCCTGGAAAAGGTGGGAGCTGGCCTCCCCTAACCTTGTCTTGTTTTTTTTGTTTTGTTTTGTTTTGTTTTGTTTTTTTAAAAAAAAAAAACATGTACTTATACTTCCTTATGTACTGAAAGTACTTGGGTAGTGGGGCTCAAGAGGGACAGTGAGATGGAGTGTTGGGAGTAGTTTCTTAGAGGAGTTATTAATGCCGTGGACAGAGAGACAGGCAAGAGCATGGCATGGGCTCAGAAGTTTCACCGCAGGAGTTGGCAGCCAGGCGAGGAACAGAGTGGTAGCACCTATGATGTGGTGCTTGTGGGGTCTGTTGGCTATGGACTCACAGAGCACGCGTTAATAGGTCCCTGTGGGTATCTGGAGAGCAGGGAAATGCCGCAGGTGTATACCACGGCCTAAGCAGCAGATGGATGCCAAACAACATTTTTCAAAAATTATTTTTCTTTTGAGAACTTCCTACATGAACATCATGTATAATTACCCCGGCCCTTCTTTCCTTCCCAAATTCCTCCTGTGTTCCCCTCCCAAATTCATGATCTCTTCTTTAATTGTTTCTGTTTCATGTATATTCATGTTCACACACATATACGTGCGCACACATGGATATCATGTCTTTTCAAGCTACTGAATCCATTTAGCATTGCTCCCGTCTCCATAGCTGACCACTCGGGATTGAACGACCCACGCAGGAATTGCCACTGGAGAAAACCGACTCTCTTTCTGCAGCCGTGGACCACCTGTGGTGCTCATCCGGGGGTGGGACCGTGTGGGGTTTCCCTTGCCGTGTTGGCAAATTGTTTGGTGTTCTGTTTGTGCTGATCTTGTTTAGGCAACTGTACTGTTGCGATATGACAGGTGCGTGTTCCCTGCCATGTCTAGGAGGCATGCGAGTTCCCTGTCATGTCCAGGAGGCATGCGCGTTCTCTGTCATGTCCAGGAGGCATGCGTGTTCCCTGCCATGTCCAGGAGGCATGCGCGTTCCCTGTCATGTCTAGGAGGCATGCGCGTTCCCTGCCATGTCCAGGAGGCATGCGCGTTCCCTGCTATGTCCAGGAGGCATGCGCGGTCCCTGTCATGTCCAGGAGGCATGCGCGGTCCCTGTCATGTCCAGGAGGCATGCGCATTCCCTGTCATGTCCAGGAGGCATGCGCATTCCCTGTCATGTCCAGGAGGCATGCGCGTTCCCTGTCATGTCCAGGAGGTATGCGCATTCCCTGTCATGTCCAGGAGGCATGCGCATTCCCTGTCATGTCCAGGAGGCATGCGCGTTCCCTGTCATGTCCAGGAGGCATGCGCGTTCCCTGTCATGTCTAGGAGGTATGCGCGTTCCCTGTCATGTCCAGGAGGCATGCGCGTTCCCTGTCATGTCTAGGAGGCATGCGTTCCCTGTCATGTCCAGGAGGCGCTGTCCAGCACCGGGCACCCTGGTCCTCTGACTCTCTCCATCTTCCTGCGTCCTCTTCAGTGATTTTCTCTGAGCCTGAACTGTGGGTGGATTCATGGGGTCTGAGGACCACGCAGACTCTTTTTCTCTGCGTGTGACCAGCTGTGGGTCCGTCACTGTCTTCACCTGCTGCA
This sequence comes from Peromyscus aztecus, assembly GCA_902168405.1. Classification (NCBI taxonomy): domain Eukaryota; kingdom Metazoa; phylum Chordata; class Mammalia; order Rodentia; family Cricetidae; genus Peromyscus; species Peromyscus aztecus. The sequence continues at coordinate 9,143 of CABHPQ010171860.1, read as the reverse complement.
AAATGAAGCCTTCGTTGATACAGGGTAAGAACTGCACTCATCAGGGTAGGTGAGAGGATAGGTTCTACATAGCATTCTCACGTGTGTGTGTGTGTGTGTGTGTGTGTGTGTGTGTGTGTGTGTGTG
>CABHPQ010171859.1:1436-37739 GCA_902168405.1 Peromyscus aztecus | reverse complement strand
TCTTCTTCTCCTTCTCCTCCTTTTCCTCCTCCTCTTCTTTCTTCTTCTTCTTTTCCTCCTCCTCCTCTCCTCCTCCTCCTCTTCTTCCTATTCTCCCTCTCCCTCTTCCTCTCCTTCTCCTCGGCCTCCTCTTCTTCTTCTTGCTAGAAAACTAACAAGAAACTAGACTAGAAACATGGAGACAGTTTTCTTCACATTTTCCATCCAGACCCAAACCCCCAAACTTAGGAAAAATGTCTGTCTCATGCTATTTTTTTTTACACTTCTGATCTTTGTCCCTGAAGAAAATTGGTAATACAAACAAACAAGATAGAAAATTTCAGAATCCAGTCATTAAATTAAGATTAACTGCTGTTACAAGAAGGCTCAGGCCATTCTTGGAATCTTCCTGAGCTGCTCATTTGCTTAATATTTGTGTCAAATTATCCTCAACAGGAAGATATATTTCTCATTATAATTAATAATTTATGGTCACTTTTGTACTGTAACCCTTGAGTTCCCAGACCACTGTGTTTAAACCCAGAAGTATATCTAGAGCTTTAAAGGGTGTTGTAGTGACTTCTTCAGAAATCTAGCTCTCTTCAGCTTGTCAGACTTCAAACTGAGACTATGAGTTTAAACTGCAGTTTCTTCTTACACAAAATATCTTTGTTATTGATATGTTAGTCCCTTTATTGAAACCTGCCTTAACTAAATTACTACTAACCAGAACAATTAGGCTTATTTTTTTAAACTACAGATAACAAGTTCTGTAGCATGAATCTTAAAAGTTCTTATTAATAAATTCAAACCCGAGTCAGGTATTGGGGTAAATGCTGGAAGGTCAGAGAAATAGAACAAGCCACAGCTATTTCACCTCGCTGGATCCTCAGCTGGTCTTGCTTCCTCAGACTGGAAGCCTCTGAGTCCTAATCCAGAATGACTCTCAGCTGAACTGCTGCTAGAAGCCTGAATGCTTAACCAGGCCCAAATGCTTCTCCAGGGCAAATGCCTCTCCAGGGCAAAATGCCTCTAGTTTCTGGTCCTCACGCCTTATATACCTTTCTGCTTTCTACTGCCACTCCCTGGGATTGAGGGCTTGCTTTCTGAGATTAAAGGCGTGTGTCACTATGCCTGGCGGTTTCCAATGTGGCCTTGAACTCACAGAGATCCAGAGGGATTTCTGTCTCTGGAATGCTAGGATTAAAGGCGTGTGCTACCACTGCCTAACCTCTGTTTAATATTGTGGCTGTCCTGTTCTCTGACCCCAGATAAGTTTATTAGCACACACAATATTTTGGGGAACACAATACCACCACAAAGTTCCTTATGGTCTGTGTCTGGAATTCACTTGTGTTACCTCTCTCTCCATTGTACACATATAGGCTGTCAATCAAAGTTCAGGTGTAGGGGATCCTACAAATGCTAGAGCAGCCAGAGAAATGATCCAGATGAGGCAAGAGAGAAATTCAGTTCAACACAACTTAATTAGCTGGTGCTAGTTTAAACTTCTGGAGTCTGACCCCACGCTGTTTATTTTTGACAACTTTGGAAAAAAGTTTCCCCTTGACAATTATCATAACAAAGCTTAAAGCATGAATACAGTGAAACTCCTTTGCAAAGCACATGTCTTTTGCAAAACGCCTGTGACTTCTTCCATAAGAATGGGTTCCACTGCCGGGCGGTGGTGGCACACGCCTTTAATCCCAGCACTCGGGAGGCAGAGGCAGGCGGATCTCTGTGAGTTCAAGGCCAGCCTGGGCTACCAAGTGAGTTCCAGGAAAGGCGCAAAGCTACAGAGAAACCCTGTCTCGAAAAACCAAAAAAAAAAAAAAAAAAAAAAGAATGGGTTCCACTGACTGAGAAATGTACCAGACTTTTTCTTTGGGGTCACCAACCAGCTCCCAAATCATGACACAGAGACTTCTTTTAATTATGAATGTTTGGCCTTAGCTTAGCTCTTACTTTAATTTATTTCTCTTTATCTATGTTTTGCCTCGGGACTTTTTACCTTTTATTCCTTCTATATATCTTACTTTCCTGCTGTCTCCATGTCTGGTTGCTTCTGCCCGTGGCATGTCCCTCTCTTTCTCCCTCATTATCTCCTCTCTTCTCTCTCCAGCCTGGATTCCTCATCCAATTTATTCTCTCTGCCCAGCCACGCCACCTATCCCTCTCCTGCCTAGCTATTGGCCATTCAGCTTTTTATTAAACCAATTAGGTGCCTTAGGCAGGCAAGGTGAAACAAATGCAACACATATTTACAAAATTAAATAAAGGCAGCACAAACAAGTGTAATACACCTTTACACAGTTAAAGTAATATTCCACAGCATAAATAAATATAACACATCTTTACATAGTTAAATATTCCACAACAGAGTAATAATGCTCAGGATATGGGTCTAGGGAGGAAAGGGCGAGAATAAGTACAATGGTAAAGTGTTTTGCAAAGTACATGGGACCTCTTTCATAAGAATAGGTTCTATTGACTGAGAAACAATGCTCAGGAGTCTGGGTGAAGCCTGGCTCTACAGATAGCAAAAGATCACCAGGTAATTATCAGCCTTCTGGGTAGAAAACAGGTACATGCCTCTGTTCCACTGAAGAGACAGCCAATGTGCTTAACATTCCTGGTTTCTCTAAGGCTTATCTGTGAGCAACAGGATATTGTGCCCTCTACATCTACACATCTACTTTCTGTTACAGATTCTGGCTCTGCCACTTATTCATTTCTCTCACGTTACACAATTTTCAATTTTTCATTTTCTACATCACAAAACAACAATGACAACAATAATAGCATTGAAAACCTGCCCTTCATAGAGTCCACTGGAGAAGGGAATGACATGTTACATGAAGCACTTTACACAATGCTAAGTACTAAGAGTTCAACTGATGCTAGCTGTTAATTAATAAAAGGAAATTACAATGTATTTGAATGGCCACAGACACAATACAATGGCAAGCTCTTGGAGGCCAACTAGATGTATTTATGGTTAAAGTCAATGGGTAAAATACCACACAGACACACACACATACACACACGGAAGAAAATTACACAACCATGAAGGAAATTAGGTTGCTTTATGTATCAAGAGAAATTCACTACAAGAAAGGCTATTACCAAACAATCGAAACCAAACAACAGCAACAAAATATTATACCATACACTACAAGATAGTTCTATAAAATTCCCCAAAGGCCTATTTATTATAGGCTTGGTCCTCAGCATGGTCACATTAGGAGGTTACAGAATCTTTAAATGATGAAGCCTAGTTGAAGGTACTTAGGTAGGTGGGGCAGGCCCTTACAGGAAATACTAGGACTTTGACCCCTTCCTTTTGATATCTTTGTGGTTTTCTAGTTGCTATGTCATGGGTAACATACTCTAACAAACACTTGCTGTGTTAGACCCAAAAGCAATGGATTTTTGAGCATGGGCCATCAAAACTGTGAGCCAAAATATGCCTTTATTGTGGTTGATTGTCCCTCAGGTCTTTTGTTACAGTAACAGAAAATTATTTACCCAAGAATAATTAAAGTATTTTTCCTGTGTTTGATTCTTTTTTTTTTTTCTTTTTTAACTATTGTTTTCTCTGTTTGATTTTTGGGTAAATGGCTGAATCTAATCTGTTACCCCATCTTCACATTTAAGAATCCAGTAACTGGCCTGGGCTTCTGGTAGCAGAATCATATAATATGCATTTAAAATAAGTTCATATTCTGTGTAAAATTCTATGGTAAAATTGACAGCTTAAACCAACATAAATTTTTGTCTCATTTCCACGGATTGAACACACATGCCTGATTTCTGTCCTGTACCAGGGTTCTGATTAAAGATTAAAGTCATAGAGTATGTCTGATCTTTGGAGACTCTAGAGCATTCATTTTGAGTTAGTTCATCAGGCAGGGCAGTAGGTTTTAGACAAGCATTCGTGTTTCTATAGCCTTTTGTATCATCTGTCATTCATCCTTTTGTTCTTCCCTCCTTTCTCTGGCTTTCACTTTCTTCTCTATTCCTCTCAATTCTCTTTCTTTCTGTCCTAGTCTCCTATCTCAAGTAGATGGATCATGAAATCTATAAGGTTTACAAACAGTTTCAAAGGGAAATTCACAGAAGCATATGCTTTCTTACAGGGCAAATGTGAAGATAAACTGGTACATATAAAGTAATAATTATATTTAAACTATCCTTAGTCCAGACTGAGTTAGCTTTTATATTTATAGTTATTTAATGGTATGTTTACCATAAATTTAATATTTTTAATATTAGAAAAACAAAATTTCCTATCTGTTAAATACTAATTGTGCCCAAGCCTAGTGTAATGGTCCTTACACTATGAACATCCCCTTTCTGGAGAGCTCGCCATCAACCCCATCTGAGAGTCCAGTTACCACTCCCTCCTTATCCTGCACGTACCCACTGCAGGATATCTTGGGATGGATTAGATTACTCCTGAGTGAAGTGTTTGATGGGGGTTGGAACTTTTCAGTGATGCAGCTGCCTTTCCTTCATCCATGCTCCTGTAAGTGACCCCAAGAAACCCATTGCTTTACCAACCAGGACTGGGATGGAATCCTTTCTTTGGTCCTCTCTGTTCTGGGTGAATTAGCACTTCCTTTTGTCTCCCCAGGAAGAGCTCTTTATTTCCTTTTCATCATTGCTAAGCCCAGTGACTGCTGTGGCTGCTATACATGCCTTTCCAGTATGTGAGGTATACCGGTTAATTTTTGTTGTCACCTTCAAACCACCTAAAGTCACCTGGGGACATCACTTGAAGCACTGTCTCATCAGACTGTGGGATTGCTGTGAGGATTACTTTGACTAATGATTGATGTGCAAGGGTCCAGACCACTGTGAATAGCCCTATCCCTGGGCAGATGGTCCTGGGTTGTGCAAGAAAACTAGCTGAACAAGAACCAGCGAGCAAGCCAGTAAGCAATATCTTTTTCTCTGTGGTTCTGCTCAATGATAGATTGTGACCTAGAAGTGTAAGATGAAACAAAACCTTCCCTCCACAAGTTGCTTTTAGTCATGGTGTTTACCACAGCAGTAGAAAATCAAACCAGAGCATGGGTTTTGTTGCCCCCCCCCCCCCCCCGCCCAGCTTGACCCATCACTACCTATTGAATGTTGTCATAGGTGGGAGATGAAGGTGGACGGCAACTTTTATTTGAGAATCATAAATTTCCGGAACACAAATAACCACCTGCACCAGCACAGGAGTAAATCATCTATCACCCAGAGGTTCCAGACTCTTCACTTGATGTACAAGCTGCATGAAAATTTTCATTTTCAAAAACGATGGTTGTATTTTCTATAGGAAAAGAAAGGGTTTGTATTTATTTGATGGTGTGAAAGCAGTATGTGATAAAGACAGATAGCTGTCCATCATAGGTTGATATTACCCTTAATATATATCATAGCTGGTAACAGTATTTCTTAGCTTTACTCACATGGGGTGATTGACTGGTTTTCTGAAATAGAGATAATGAAGAGAGTATTTTATGCCATTAGGAACAAGGAGAATCTACAACCTGCATATCTTTGGACACTACTGGGGGAATGGGGATTGAAGAAATTATCGACACAAGTAACATGAAGCTGGAATCAGGCTAGCCATGCACTCAGGAGGAGGTGTACCAGCAACATCCCAGAAACTCAGTGTGTTTATTATATACCGCATAAACAAGGAAGAGAATTAGCTAATCCTGGTATGGAGTCGTGTGGGAGCAGTCTCAGGCTGTTGTCATCCAGGATGAGGAAGCTATGGTCAGTACTTTCTGTTTTCACTGGTTTTAGCTAAAGGTCAACTGTTTGGTAATATCTGTACTCAGACCAAAGGAAGACCTGGCCATTCCTGAGCCTTATCCAGGGAAGGCCTTGTCACTCCCCTGAGTCTGAGGCATTGGTCTCCTTGACATGGCCATGCCCATGTTAACAATGCATATTCACTCAGGACTTCATCTGTTCCCCACAGGGAGATTCAAGTATGCATATGTTCTACTCATTCTTTATCCCCACCAAACAACTGAGGAATGTCCTCCAGCCCTAAAAAGAGTGGAATCATAAAAAAGGAGACTTAGACTCCAGCCTGGTGGAAGCAAATCTGGAGAAATATCCCAAAACATTTTATATATTGAAAAAAAATTTATCATATTAAGTCATTGAAATGTGGAAGCTGAGTATTAAAGAAGTTAATATTTCTCTAACTGAAACTGTGCACAATAATAAGACTTCAGACAGATGAGTCCAGAACTCAGAGGGGTCAGATCTAAACATAGATGGTGACATGAACAATGCTTCTAAAAACACACAAATAGAGACCACTTGAAAGGAGCAAGTGCTTACATAAGAAGAAAAAATCAGCTCTTAGAATTCTAGCACTAGAGGCTATGTAGAAAAGCTGAATTCTGCAGAGGACTCTGAGGCTGACTGTGAAGTAGAAAAGAAAAGAAAAGGCAAAGGATAATGAAGTCCTTAAAGTAGAGAACAAATTATTCAAGAGATCAGAGAGTGGCCACAGATGCCCAATGCTGCTGAGAGCCAATCCAGACAGTATTAACACATAGTTCACTGCATTTAACAGCAGTGACACTCGGTTGAGATTTGGGCAAAAGCAATGTAAGTTCATTGATGGGAATAGCAGGCCGAACGAGGAGGTTTAAGAAGAAACGGGGACAGAGAAAATGACATAGACAAAAGTAGAAAGGGAACAAACAGGATGGAAGGCAACGTAAATGTCGAAGCAAGGGAAGATGGTGCTGAGGAAACGCTAGAATGCTGGGGAGAGTAATGGATAGGAGGAATTTGTTGGGGGCGGGGGCAGAAAAGGATGTAGGGTCCAAGGTAACCTGGGGGGGGCTAGCCTTTGAAGGGAACAGTGAGGGGGGTCCCTGCAGCTGTCATACAGGAAAGCAATCCCAGAAAAGAAATGAATGAAAACACGGTGTAGACTGACTTCCTCAAACCTGGACCAGACTTTAAGGAGTCTAATAATAGGCGGTTTATTCCCAATGTATTTAAGCTGAGTACAATTTGGGGGGGGGGAGGAGTTTCCTGGTATAATACAATCCCCACTGCACAATGTAGCAGGCTTTTTTTGGGCCACCAACCAGCTCCCAAATCATGACACAGAGACTTACTAATTATGACTGCTCAGCCTTAGCTTAGGCTCATTTCTTGCTAGCTCTTATAACTTAGTTTAATCTGTTTCTCTTCATCTACATTTTGCCTTGGGGCCTTTGACCTTTCTTTCATTTTCTATTTCCTACTGTCACTACTTCCTTTGTGTCTGGCTGGCTGATAGCTGCCTGGCTGGCAGGCCCCAGGCATCTCCCTTTCTTTCTCCCTCGTTCTCTCCTCCCGTCTAGATTCCTCTTACTTATTATCTCTGTCTGCCAGCCCTGCCTATGCATCTACTACCTCGCTATTGGCTGTTCAGCTTTTTATTAAGCCAATCAAATGCCTTAGGCAGGCCTAGCAACACATCTTTACATCCTTAAAGTAATATTCCACAACATAAACAAATGTAACATCTTTACATAGTTAAACAAATGCAACACAAACAAATGTAACACATCTTTGCCTAGTTAAACAAATATTCCACAACAGCACAAGGAAGTGTAATTACATGGAAACTCAACTCAGGGTACACATCATTTCTTCCAAAAGGATGGGTTCTAGAGATAGGCTACCTGGCCTAGCTTAAGGGCCTAAGGGTCTGGCCTGGTTTCTGTCATACAGATAGCACAGAAGTCATTTGGACTGATAGCTACCTTTGGTCCTGATTGTGGGAGATTGGGGAGTCTCTGGCTATCAGGGTCATTTAAATTACTAGCCACCTACAGTCTTGGTTTTAAGAGCTTTATATAGCCTGGTCCAAGAGGGAACACAGATCACCGGGCTGTTCATCACTTCCAATTCTCAGCTTTCTGGATGGAAGAGCAGGTTTTTCATCTTTCCCACTGGAAAGATAATCCTGTACACTTAACATTCCTGGTACTCTGGAAATCTGTGGGTGCAAGGGCCTTTGTGATGAGCTCCCAACATCTCTTTACTTCTAATGTTTTAAAGAAAAAATAGTGGCTGTAATAAAGGCCATGGTTGAATGCATTGCCTCTATAGCCAGTTTAATTAATACATGCAAGCATCAGAGAATTATAAAAATGGCTAACAGAGGACAAAGGAAAGGTGAAAGCCATCCTCAATTCATCCATCTCTTGATCAATTTCTGCTAATATTTTTGCTATGAGCAAAATGGATATAATATGGCCTATTCCACATAGACCTTCATAAAAAACCCTTTGCATGGCAAAACCATATCATGTGTCTCCTATCACAGGTGTGTCTTATTCCTCTCTGACAGTAGGCATTTGATTCTTCATTGCCAAGAATTAATATACAATATAGTCATTAAATATAACTATTGTTATGGAGTTAGTCCTTGTTTCCCAAAAGTCTCAACTTGATGACTTAAAGTCCTGGTGTCTCCCCAAGTTATCGGCTTAGTCTCCCTCTTAGGACATCTCCTCCTGATGGATTTGTCATCTGCCTTCAGATGTTTCATCATCTGGTGGTCTCTGGATGTCCTGGCCGGATGTTTTAGATGCTTCACTTCTCCAGTGGTCTCTGGATGTCTTAGTCAGATGCATCAGATCAGGGGCCACCTGGGACTTTGTTCTTTTTCTGAAAAGGGACAGCATAATGTCACCTCAATGTTAGAACATTGGACTCTTCTTTTTGAATTTAGCATTTACATTAGGTTGTGTCTCCTTTAGGGCAAATGCTTTTTGGCAGCAGAAAAACCATTATCTTTTAAAATTCTTTTAAGAAAAAAAAACTAGTTAAAATGGCTAAATAGTATAATAGTATGTAACAATTTAGGTGGGCATAAACACCCCTATTTATTTATTTATTTATTTATTTATTTATTTATCATTTGCCAGTTAAGTATTTGATAGTGTCATTTCATAACAGCTTGACCCTGTGGATAGTACACTAAATTTTCTCAAATCACTTGCTAGCAAAAGCAGGACCATTATCATTTTTTTAGTTGTAATGGGTCTTAGAAAGGAAATGTATAAGGAGCTGTTCGACAACAAAGTTAAGTTTCAGAAAAGATACAATGGTATTTTGCTGGAGTTTCCAGGGCCCTATGCCACGCCTGGGGCTGTGTTCTGTAGCTGACGAGTTGGTGAGAGGCATTGTGCATGCCTGCAGTGTGCTTTGAGCACAGGTCTTTACACACCTGACAGCAGAGAATGTCCTAGACATAGATGGCCGTATCTTTAGACATCAAGCTGATGTCCATTCACTACTAATTATGCACTAGAAGTTTCGAATACTGTATAAAATTTGTCTTTATGCTGTATAAATAATGCCTTTAATAAAGGACAGGCTCTTGTGGGCCTCTTTTAACTGTTTTCCTTATCAGACCAAGGGAAAGCATAAAACTGAAAATGCAAAATCAGTCGAATCAACAATGGTCATTAACATTTAAAGATTTAAACTTAAAGCTTTCAAGTTTTAGGATCTTTAAATTTTAGGACAATTTTAGTTATGAGCTTAAGAAGAAGAACTTTTTACTAGGGCACAGAATATTTAAAAGTACCAAAGAAGTAATCATAGAATCCTGAAGGAGTTGGATTTTTTCCATGTAAGCGTGAAGGTCTATTCAGCTGATAATGTAAATGAAAGAAAATTGTGAGCAATATCAACACTCAACAGTTCCATGGAGGAAGGACTTGTTGGACAGCTTTAGTTTTTACTACATTTAAAAAAATGTAGTTTGATAACAGATTCTCAAGATGTACCAAAAATAATTTTAGGTGAAAACTTCCAAATAATCTCTTAATGACTGTATTTTTGGTTAATCCATTTCTATCTCCAAACTATTTATGTCTCATCCACTCCAACTTTCTGTTAACTCAACTCCATTCTCAAGTACCTCATTCCAAATACTTCCTTCCACTATATCCTTTCTACATTCACATTCCTTATGCGATATTCTTTTTCTCTGAAGTTAGGTCACTTTCTGTAGAAGGCCAGCTCTGACCTGTCGAAGGGCTCTTGGAGGGAGGAAAGAGGAATGAGGAATTATTAGATAGAAATACACACGGAGACGACACAGAGACACAGAATAACTTCGGGAGGGCCCTGGGTCAATATCCAGGCATCCCGAGTTTAATCATGATGGACTTTTTAAACATCAGCAAGTGGAGGAGTAAAAGATGCCCCTCCCCACCGCCCCGCTTTTCAAGGTTGAGGTATAAAGTATCAACAAGTGTAAACCCTTCAAAACACCTGGTAACCATGCCCTTGGCCAATTCATCCCATGATGCAGCTCTGCTGAGCAAAGCAAGCTCAGACTTTCTGACCTTGAGTAAGGCCTTACTAGGGAGCCTCTGTGGGCACCCACAACTTTCCATTCTTAGTGCATCTCTCTCCTTTGTGTGCTAATGTATGTATGAAGTCAGTTAATGTGGACTTCAGTCTTCTTTAAGGGTACCCATTTTGGACAGAGATGTGCAAACTGGGGTTGCAAAGCTATTCATGAAGACTATAAGACTCTAATTCTTCTTAGTCCATCCAATATACTGTCATCCAAATTTAGATAAACAGCAGTCAGTTGAAATATTCAATGGCTGAGAAACATCTAATAAAAGCTGATGGATTACAGCGAGTTTAGACTTTTGAGCTGTATAGCCCAGAGTGGGTACAATCTCTTTTGTGGAGTATGTGGAATTTGTGTGTAGACATGCTCTTTGTCCTCTTCAAGAGCCATCTATAGAAGCATTAAAAGCAATCTCTATTGGACTTTAGGATGTAACTTTACACAATACCCATGGAGTAGTTTTTATAAAATCTTAAAAAGAGGATTTTTTTTTAACAGCTCCAGAGTAACATGTTAATGTGACCTACCAATTATAAACAGTGTGGGACAAATAATTAGCCTGCATTTTATTTAGTGGAAAAATAATTTTTGTAGGCTCTTTATAAATAAGGGATTATTTCCATGAGCCTTAGCAGCCACATTATTTAATAAGCTAATAACATACTGTTTAAGTTACATTTTTATAGAATTTAACAGTTTCCAGAAAGCAACTTAAAGAGCAGAGCCAACCAGGCTCTGCTGACTCCCCATGGGAGGCCTTACCTTCTTGTAGGAGGGAATGGGGGGATGGGTTAGGGGGTATGCCCGAGGTGTGGGAGGAGGGAAGAGGGGGATCTGTGAATGATATGTAAAATGAGTAAAAAATTTCTTAATTAAAAACAGAACAGCAGGGCCAGATGCTCAGTAGTGATAAACCAATAAGAGCATACCCATTGATACAGTATTCAAAATTATGAATTTTGCTCTTTTAGTTTATTTACTATGAAAATTAAGCATTCATTTCAGCATTAATTAGACGACCAGAAGAAGAGAACATCTTCCACATAATGAATGACTAATACCTCTGGAAATTTACACAGCATTGGCTTAGTGCTTTGTGCCCTGGTTGTGATTGTTTCTGTACTAGAAAATGGACTTGTATTGATTTTTTTTTTCTCTCCCAGGAAGAGGCCAATGATTATTTTTGAGTTAGTACTGCTACTAGGGAAAAACAAAAAAAAAAAACATTTAAACAAAAATCAAGCAAACAAATAAACAAGAAATTTCTAAGTTCTGGGTAACCGGAGCCGGCCCATGTTCCAGTAGTGGAGACACACACCCCCCCCCCCCCCCCCCCGCCCCCCCCCTCCACCACAACCCCCCCCCCCATCTTTCCTCGGAATGCAGGTGTGCAGCTTTGCACTGGTAAGCCCTGGGCAGAGGGGGCCTGACAGGGCCGCAGCCAGAGAGCTCTGAGTTCTGGTCAGATCCTGCAGGAGGGCAAGTCCTGAACATGCATGGCTGGCCTGGAAGAGAAAAGTTCCAGAGTCCATTCCGCCTGCCCTGCCAAGATGTGTCCAGCAGAAGATTTCCTCTCTCTCCATTTTTTTTTGTTTTAAAAATTGACAGTGACTTTAATATCCCCCCTTTCATGGGTTCTCTTTACTTTAGTTCCTATGTGTGTAAAACTGCAGAGGTTAGCTCTGATTACTTTGTTCCTTTGGATCTTAACAAATATTTCAATAATTGTACAAAACACTTTGCCTCAGAGAACTGAGAAGAACCCACATTTAGTTCCACACTCTCATTTTAAGGTTGTGACCCCTTTTCAGTGAGAGGACCCAGTTCTCTAACACCTAATTTCTATTTAAAGAAAACTTTCTTACCTTCTCCGAGTGCGGGGCACTTACCTACTTCTCTGTGGGGGCCCCCTTCCACTTTTTCCCCAGGGCACTCTTGAGGAGGGTGAAGTGAGAAATATTTAGATAGGATAGAGGGGAAAGAAACAGAAACACAGGACAGCCTTGGGAGGGCCCGAATCATTATCCACTGGCTCCTTCTGTCTCTTCTAAAGGGCCTTTTATAGGAATGCCAAGGGGCGGAGCAAAAGACCTCCCCCTAGCTCAGCCAAGTACAGACCCTTTCCAATCACCTGGTAACCACACATGTGGTCAAGCAAACCTCTAATGCAGCCCTGCTGGGTAAAGCAAGCTCAGATCTCACTAGGAAACCTATGTGGGCCTCCACATCCAAGGGTCATGTGCCCAAAGTTGTGGTACCAGTTGAGGAGGTGGTCCCTGCAGATGTCACATAGGGAAACAAACCATACAAAAAGGTAAGAATGAAAACATGGTGTAGATTCACTTCCTCAACCTGGATCAGACTTCAGGGAGTCTAATAACAGGCAGTTTATTCCCAGTGTATTTGAGCCCAGTACAGTTTGAAAAAAAAAAAAAAGTTTCCTGGTGTAATACAATTTCCAGTGCACAAAGAAGCATAATTACATTGAAACTCAACTCAGGGTACATGCTGTTTCCTTTAAGAAGATGGGTTCTAGAGACAGGCTACCTGGACTAGCTTAAGGGCCTAAGGGTCTGGCCTGGTCTCTGTCATACAGATAGCATAGAGGTCATTAGGACTATTAGCCACCTCTTGTATGGCTTGTGGCAGGTTGGGGGAGCCTCTGCTATCAGGGTCATTTAGATTACTAACCACCTCCAGTTCTGATTTTTGGAGCTTGATATGGCCTGGCCTAACAGGTAACACAGATCACCAGGCTGTTAATAATTTCCAATTCTCAGCTTTCTGGATGGAAGAACAGGTTTTTCATCTTTCCCATTGGAAAGACAACCCTGTATGCTTAACATTCCTTGTCTCTTTGGAGATCTGTGGGTGCAAGGACCTCTGTGCTGTGCTCCCAACAGAACAGAACCATGGTCTTTTGTTTGATTTTCTTCTGTTGTATTTTAGGTTTGGGACAGTTTGAATGGGAATGATATTTATGAACTATGAAGATAGAACATCCATAGTATCTAACGATTGCCAACCTTGTTTTTTAAGCTGAGGGAAAGAATTGCCTCCTTAGGAAAGCAAATAAGTTTAATGTGGTATTGTAGATGATTGGAAACTTTTACCAGCTATCATTTTATATGATTTAAAAACTATTAGGAAGTATGACAATGTTTATAAAAGTTATAGTCTGTTTAACAAGAATAACATTTGTGTGATTTTATCTTTAAAATCAGCACAAAATGTGTTAGCTGCCATTAAGAATAACATTTAAAATTTCATTTTAATTTACTTTGCATTAATCCATTCTTTGACAATTCTATGCATGTATAATTCTGGTCACATTTATCTTTCTATTCTCATCTCCTCCCACCCTCAACAAGTTTCCATCTCATTTTCATGTCTTTTTGATTTTGCTTTGTGGCCTGTTAGGTTTAAAGGGTGCTGCGTGTGTGGGTATGGGTGTGAAGCTATTCACTGAAGCAGGAGTACTCATCAGTAACTATATCACTGAAGACAAGTGACTATATCACTTCTTTTTCCCCAGAAGCCCTTGAATGCATCTAGCTCACCAGGCTGGGATAGGGCCCTATGAGCTGTTCCTCCATCCATGACTGAATGTTAATTGGTTCTGTTTGTGCTACTTCTACACAATCAACTGTAACTGCAGAAAAACACATTGCTTTTTCACAGGAAGTCACACACAGTATTAATATGGATACATGTAGTTTTGATTATTTCTTGATTATGTGTTTATATTTTTTAAATAAAATGTGGAGAAAAGGCAATGACAAGTAGGCTGAGATGCTACGAACGGAATTAGTCATTTCAGAGGAAAGAGTAAATTCTAGCCAGACAGAATTTCTGAATACCTTTGAATACCAGTTTATGAGCCTCAGTCTTTATGCATATAATCATTCAATCACAGCAGGTGGAGATATACGTTTCTTTTTTCTTCTGTACTGATTTGGTACAAGTAGAGCATAAAGAGCTGGAATTCACAAAAGATAGGGCACTTTTTTCCTAGAAAAGTAAAAGATTTCTGAGGTGTTTATCTGAAATTAATGTGGCAATCACTGACCATGGGTGAAAATGAAATTGAAAGATACAGGAAATAGTGATGTTGTGTAGGCTGATTGGCTAAAATGAAAGAATTCAGGATATTAGAGTAATTGTACTGGCAGAGAAATCAACATAGCTCACTCTGAAAATGATGGATGTGAGACAGAGGAACTTCAAGTTATCTAGTAACAAAGGAGAATGACTCAGCAAATGGTGGGTGGTAGAAATGCTGTAGGTGGATGGGTATATCGTATACAAGTGTTCTAGAACCATGGTTTTAAAAAGGGGAGGAATAGTTAAGAGAAAAGTGCCCATTGTCCTATTCTGACCTGAAGACTTGAATGTGGGAGAGAATGAGACAGGTTTTTGCATATTTTTTATCCTAAATCAGGACTCCAAAACTAAACAGAATAGGGTAAAACTTGTATATCAATTCAATAACTTTCCTTAAGAGATGTAAGGTATCAACTCCACCATGGTCCTTCACCATAGTGGAGACAACGTACAGATTTGTTTAAGGTAGTGCATTTAAAAAAAAAAATTATTCCCAAAGTGACTGTACAAGTTTGCACTCCCACCAACAGTGGAAGAGTGTTCCCCTTTCTCCACATCCTCTCCAACATAAGCTGTCTTCAATGTTTTTGATCTTAGCCATTCTGACAGGTGTAAGATGGTATCTCAGAGTCGTTTTGATTTGCATTTCCCTGATGACTAAGGATGTTGAGCAATTCCTTAAATGACTTTCAACCATTTGGGATTCTTCTGTTGAGAATTCTCTGTTAAGCTCTGTAGCCCATTTTTCAATTGGACTGTTAGGTATTTTGATGTCTAGTTTCTTGAGTTCTTTATATATTCTGGAAATCAGCCCTCTGTCAGATGTGGAGTTGGTGAAGATCTTTTCCCATTCTATAGGCTGTCGTTTTGTCTTACTGACTATGTCCATTGCCCTTTGTGGAGCTCTAGGAGTCCAATTAATGAGAGAGAGGAAGGATTCTATGAGCAAGGGATATCGAGATCATGATTGGAAAAAGTATAGAGACACAATTCATGTGGAAACCCATGAATTGTGGACCAATAGCTGAGGAGTCCCCATGGAATTGGACTAGGTCCTCTGGATAAGGGAGACAGCTGTTTAGCTTGAACTGTTTACGGAGCCCCAGGCAGTGGGATTGGGACCTGTCCCTAGTGCATGGGCCAGATTTTTGGAGCCTAGTGCCTATGGTGAAACATTTTGCACAGCCTTGGTGCAGGAAGGAGGGGCTTAGACCTGCTTCAACTGAATGTACCAGGCTCTGCTGACTCCCCATGGGAGACCTTGCCTTGGAGAATGTGGGAATAGGGGGTGGGTTGAGGGAAAAGGGTGGGGGGGGGGAGAAGGGAGGGAAAGGGGAATTTGTGGTTGGTATGTAAAAAAAATAGAAAATCTCTTAATTAAAAAAAAACTTATGTGTGCAAATAATCTTGAAATAAAAGAAATTTATTCGAAAGAACCCAAGCAGTTCAGGCCAACAACAGCATGACTTGGAAGTGCATGGTAACATTGGCATCTAATTTCCTCCCTCAACTTTTGAAGGATTTTCATAAGCAGGAACTTCATTCCTGGCAGTAGAGAATCTCAGTGGGTGGGTAAGAACTTCCCAGTGTAGCACATGTAGAATGCTGGATGTAGTTGTAGTTGTGAAATCTACTGAGAGGACAAAGAAAGGAGAGAAAAATCTCCAAAACACAATCAATAACAAGGCGAAACTCTATAGGACTCGTTCAAGCTGGTAGTCACTTTGGGTCTGACTGACATTACCTCTCCTCCCTTCCATTGTTTCTTTACTCCTTCCTTCTTCCCTTCTTCTGTGCCTCCCTTTCTTCCTTTCATTTCTTCACCCCTCCATTCTCTATCTCCTTTGAAATTCTAACAGGTTTGCTTTTTCTTATTTAATTCTTACATCTCTCAATTTCTTTGTTACCGTCCCTTCTAGATAGTTGCTATGTGCTCTCTGCTGCTTCTTACTCCTCAACACCCCACAGTGCTTAGCCCTTCTAGGTCAGTCACACACACTAAAATTGAATTTGTTTTGTTCCTTTAGAATTAAAAAGCAGCAATATTCTAAGTATTGTGATAAATATCTGTTTTCCAGATACTATTCTTTTATTTTTTTTCTTGTACCTGGTACAGATTCTTTTTCATGATAGGTTATTTGTATTCATGAATTCTCTCTCATTGCTGTGATAAAAATAACTGAAGGTAGGAAGGGTTTATCTTGGCCCACAGTTTAAGGGTAGAATCCAGGATGGTAGGGAAGGCATGGTTGCAGGAGTTGGAGGCAACTGGTCCCATTGCGTGTTGGTCAGGAAGTTGAGAGCAATGAATGCTGGAACACAGCTAGCTTTCTTCCTTGTCTCCAGTCCAGGCCTCCAGCCCTTGGAATCATGCTGCCCACATTTAGTGTGAGTATTTCCACACCATTTAACGGAATCTACAAAGTCCCTCACAGACATGCCTAGAAGTTGATTTCCATGACAATTCTAAGTCTCATCAGTCGGCAATCAAGATTAACCATCATTATATAAGTAATGGTGAAAATTCTCCATATTCTCGCATCTTATTCTATAGTTTTTGGTTTTTCTACATGACTGGACTAGAAATTTTTATTTCGCTTATGATTGTTTAGTTATATAACCCATTATATTAATCTTTAATTCAAATGATTCTCATACATAGAGGTATCACATTTGTATTCCTGGCAGTATGAATTATGATACTTGTGACTACAGTCCTGAAAATGACTCATATTCACCATAAAAAAATTTCCAATACTTGGCTATTTGTTATATTTCTCTAAGATTAAAAGTAATAAAATGGTAGTCACTCTGATATGGCTATAACACTTGTATTAAATTATAAATTAAATTGCTGTACTCTTAAATATATACAAATACTATGTGTAGATCACCAAACAGAAAAAAATTAAATATATAACATGAAAATAGGGTAAAAACAAGGAGTAAAGAAAAAACAAATACATAAAATAATTAAAAACCAATATTCATATATTTATATCCATTTATAATACCCATTTTATTAATCAGTTTCACCACAGTAAAAATTCAGACTCTAATCGCAAACATTCGAAAGACCAACATTGAATGGAACCTGAGACTGTCTGTTGAAATATACATTTCTTCCAATTGAGGACCTCTGTAGAATTTCCCATTGTGGGACAAGGAGGAAAGGAGCCAATAACTTATACAATAACACATACAATTTTATTTTCAAGTTTTGAAATGTATATATATATATATACATTGAAATGTATATATATATAGTCTACTTCAAGCTGAATTTTAAAGAAAAGATCCAGCTGCTCTCCAGATTTCATTTAAAAATTCATAAAGATCAACAGAACAAGGTTCAGAAACCCAAGGGTAACAATGTTGCTGTATAAGCAGGAAGCACAGGAAATGATGGTCTCTGTAAGAGCATCTTCTGGCTAGATGCTACCCAGCAGATAATGGTTCCTTAGCCTTCCTTGCTCTGGAGATGTTACACTTCTCCCTACAACTTGTTTTCCTTATTGGAATGTGGAAAGAAATGACAGTATACAAATTTCATTCCAGATCTTAAATGTCACTGTCTATTTCTATGTATTATTCTGGGCAAGTCAGAACTTACCCAAAGTAGTTATTCTTTCTGTTTTTCAGGGCCAAAGAATAAATGTCTATATATCAAAATACCTCTGATAAGAAGCCTAGAAGTTTATCCACCAGGTCTTTAACATAAAATAAATATTGCTATCTATGATTATAAAGTTGTCTTATGCACAGTTCAAACCAACCAATGGCTATGTCTAATGCCAATAGTAGATAAACATCTCAATGTTCAGCATTTGACAGCTAGACACTCTTAATAGCTGTCACTCAGCCCCTCCATTACTGGGAATCAACAGACACTAACATTTTCTTAATATTTACTTGACAACTTAACAGCTGCCCACCGACTGTTTCTCCAGTTCTGGTCTCCTCAAACTCCTGATTATATTACATCATGTTCATGCAAAGAGTGTGCTATGTTTGTAGAAGTCCTGTATTTTCTGTTTTTAAAAGAATATTTTTTTATGGGTATGTGTGTGTGGTGCCCTTGGGGACAGTAGAGGCTGTCAGGTCCTCTGGAGCTAGAGTTGTAGGTGGCTGTCAACTACTAAACATGGGTACCTGGGAACCAAGCTTGGGTCCTGTGAAGGAACAAGTGTTCTTAACCACTGAGCCACCTCTCCAATGCTGAGTCCTATATTTTTAATAATACTTGTATTACAGTGGAAGGATCCATTAAAGTAACTTCAATCATGTATTTTTAGACCTCCTGGATTATGAACATGAGAGACAAACAAAGAAAGAACAGAGAAAGCAAATACTTCACTAATGAGAAAGGACAGACAGGGCCAGCAAAATGTCCCAGCAGCTGTGCGAGACTGGCAGCCTGAGTTCAATCCCCAGAAGGACAAAGCTGACTCCCCAAAGTTGTCCTCTGACACACATATGCCATGACATGCGCATACCCACATAACCGCTTACAAAATTTTCACACAAAATAGACATCGAAAGGTTAAGTGAGTAGGGGAGGTGGTGGTGCATGCCTTTAATCCCAGTACTCAGGAGCACAGGCAGATGTATCTCTGAGTTTGAGGACAGCCTGGTCTACAGAGTGAGTTCCAGGATAGCCAGAGCTACAAGGAGAAACCTCATCTTGAAAAACAAAACAAAACAAATAAACAAAAAAAACCCTGAAAGATTAAAGGAAAAGATATTAAAATACAATATAAATATTTCCTAAAAGAGTTGTACATTTTAAAATCCAACTAATAGACTTAAGCAAAAAATCTATAAAACACTCCTACAAATACAGAGGCCAGTGGTGGCGCACACCTTTAATCCCAGCACTTGGGAGGCAGAGGCAGGTGGATCTCTGTGAGTTCGAGGCCAGCCTGGTCTCCCAAGCGAGTTCCAGGAAAGACGCAAAACTACACAGAGAAACCCTGTCTCGAAAAACCAAAAAAAAAAAAAAATACAGAGGCCACACACACACACACACACACACACACACACACTTCTCACATTTTTGTTTTTGGGGTTGATATTAAAATACAATAAAAATATTTCCTAAAAGATTTGTGTATTTTAAAATCTAACTAATAGACTTAAGCAAAAATCTATAAAACACTCCTACAAATACAGAGGACTCATACACACACACACACACACACACACACACACACACACCTCACATTTTTGTTTCTGGGGTTGCTATCAATTGCTACTGGGGTGTTTCCAAGTTCTTGGTATTTTCAGAGGATTGAAGATTTGTACATAGATGGCAAACGAAAGGCAAGAAAATTGTATTAAAAAGCACAACGATGGTACAGATTAAATGTGCTGTAAGAGAACAGTAGGGTCCCTCAGTACTTGAAGCCTGGGGTTATTTCTTTTATAGGGCCTAAGAGCAGGAGCTGTTGCCAAGAGGCTTAGTGTGAGCAGTTTTTGTTTTGATTGACAGGCTTCTATTTACGTAAGCCTTTGCTCACTGCACATGTCTCTTCCCATGATGTATCTGATTTTAATCACATGTGTGCCTGGCTATGCAGAGGCGTAAGATGGTAAACAGAGATTTGTCCCTAAAAGTTCACTCAGATGACACAGCTTGCCTTAATAGCTCATACACCCAATACTAGTTCAAGCTGGCTTGTGCCTTGCCTCCCATTACTGAATATTTTCTTGGAATATGTTTGAATAGAAACTGAGCACAAGAAGGGAATTACTATGTGGAGAGTGGAAAACTACCTCACTGTTTGAAGTTGGATGTGTTGCAGCCTGAAACAGGTAGGGATCCAAAGTTGCCCAGTGCATTCTTAGAAAAGCAGTCTATGCACAGCCCAAGCCAAGCAGAGTCCGAGCTTGCTAAGCTATTCCTACGCTTGACTGTCTCACACATAATACCATTTTTATAAAGCTAAGTAACTAATGCAATACAGTCCTGGTTTTAAAAAATGCATGTTTATACAATAGGGTAAAATAAATATTAGAGAAGAAGATCCTCCTCACACATGAATATCAGATTTATGATTTAGATGGTAACTTTGAGGAGAAAATCAAAGAGATTTCAATTAATTACAGAAAAGCAGCTTAATTATATGACAAAACTACCAGTCTTTTCTTTCATTGTTTTGGTAAAATTAAAAAAATATATTTTTTTAATCATGTTCTTATGTAGACCAGCATGGCCCAGACCTCACTATGTAGTAAAAGATAACAAGATGATCTTAAGCTCCTGTTCCTCCTGCTGCCTCCAACTCCAAAGTGCTAGGATTTTAGTTGTGAACCATTATGTGGTGCTGGAGATCCGACCCAAGGCTTCAAACCCAGGACTTTGGCATGATAGGAAAGTACTCTATCAATTGAGTGATATTCCCAGTAATATCTGTTTGGTTTTTTTTTTTTTTTCTGTTGGTAACATCTATTTTTTTAAGACCAAATATTTTGTGTATGCCAGGATAGACTGACTCTGATTT
Source organism: Peromyscus aztecus (assembly GCA_902168405.1). Classification (NCBI taxonomy): domain Eukaryota; kingdom Metazoa; phylum Chordata; class Mammalia; order Rodentia; family Cricetidae; genus Peromyscus; species Peromyscus aztecus. The sequence goes on along the minus strand of CABHPQ010171859.1, from coordinate 16,754 downwards.
AGCCTAGGCAGTTATGGTCATGATCATGATCTTCTTACCTCAGCCTCCATGCTACCATGCCTAGCTGATGCCAAATGCTAATAACACTATGTATAAGAAACTTACACAAGAAAAGCAATTAAACTCTTGACATATGATTCCTAAATCTTAACTGAAAATTTTAAGTGCTGGTCTTGTGAATGAATATTTCCAGAAGGGGAAAATAATGTCATACTTGCATTAAAGACTCTACAAGATCAAATATAAAGACTGAACAAGCTGATTATGGAGAACTGATATTATTGCAGTTTATATTACTGCAGTTGCAGATTAGAGACAAACTATCTTAAGATCTTTTTTAGCCCCTTCCAAAGCCTACACCTATGTCTGGCCCAACATTCTTCAACTATCAAAACCTTAAAATGTATTCTTAGTAAACTGCTCTGTATCAAGGATCCAAATGCTTGACCATGTCATCAGGTAACATCAAAGATCCGTAACAGTTTTCCCAATTTGCTAAACCCCACCTACCTGATGTCTCCTCTAATGCAAGCCCCAAATCTCATGTAACCACATTCCCAATGGAACATGGTACATGGAACTACTTGAATCTGTGTTCCCTGGCATGGTCACTTATATCAGGCTTCAGAACAAATTGTCTCTTATTCTCTTTCAGGTGAGAGCTATGTTTTTATATAGATACTCTAAAATGAAACTTGATCTAAAACTATTTTCTCTTAAAATCCTAAACTGTCCTGCAGCCAGAAGATTCTCAGTGGGTAGCAAGATAAAGGCCATGAAGCTGAGATCCAATGGTGTGACAAGTATCTAAGTTATACAGTTGGCTAAGAAAATAAAGCACTCAGCTAGGAAGTAAGTGTGAAATTCTAGTTCTGTGAGTCTACAGACTCTTTTGTAATTCATACGAAACATTACAGACTAACAATAACCATGCAATCAGGGCAATTAGCCACAGTGAGACAGAGTCTCAGTTCTCCTGGATCCACAGCTGGAGCTTGAAGTGTGATTATAGAACCGAGGCAGCATCTGGAATAAGAAATTCAGGGCATGCAGTTAGGGTGAGAGAACAGCAAAGCTGACCTTGTTTTTCAATACTTTGGGCTCTTGGGTCTTCCTTCTTAATTACGTCTATGAATAGAGCACTGCTCAGAAGCCCAGAGCAAATGCAAGTCTGTAGGTATGGGTCAAATGGTGCAAATACAACAAATGAAGTAATTAGGGAGATCTTCAGGTCAACGTCCTAACTTGATTCCACTCCAAGACGCCACATTAATGCACAACAGAACATCTCACTACTCTGTTAAGTCAGGCAATAACTAACTTTCTTAAATCCTGTGTTGCATAGTCAAAACCACCTCCAGATCAGTGCCCTATCATGTTTGCCTAAATGTGTCACTTCTTTGCTGAAAACTCTCTGTGGCCTCCTGGTTGCAAACAAATCTTAGGGTGGCTTACAAATACATCCATCTTTGATATGATGTCTTTCTATAAAAGTCTATTTTGTTCTCTCTCTTTTTTTTTTACATTTTAAGTTGTATTTTGCAACCCCAAATAAAGTGCTCCAGAATTCTTTGAGCTGCTCTATCTTCTTGAAATGCCAAACTTCTTGATCACTTTTTTCAAATTGTAACTTGATATATCTTCCCTTTGTCTTCTCAAACCACTCATCCACATCCCTCCTCTATCATTGCTTCCATTTGTGTTCATTCATTCATTAGGTATTCACACAGTGCTATTATCATGCTCACACACTCATAGCTGGAGATTAAAAAAAGAAATACAAAATATTCCAAGTCTTTGACCTAGGCCTCTTTTCAGTCCAGTTGGGACAGCTAATTATGAAATTACACTTGTGTATGATGAGCTCTATTGTCAGCACAGGGTATAGTGTCTTGATTTGGTTTTTGCTTTATCATCCACTTAAAACTGTCCTTTATGATTTCTGAATCTCCACTATCTATTTAGCAAGCACATGCTGCCTGAGAGGTGTTTGTTTCTCTTCAACCATATCTAAACTTAACTATTCTGCTCCAAGTCCATCCTCCTTAGGATGCAACCCAATTGCTAGTAGGGCCAGTCTTCTCACTTCCTGTCAAACATGCTAAGACCCATGCAAAACTCTCTAAAGTTTTTAATTTGTTTCTTTAACTTTAAGAGTCTTTTATTTGCTCAATCCAAATGATCTTACAACCTCTTTTCCTCCCACTGTCCCACGGTGTTTGCTCTGTGCATATGTTTGGTTGACATTTTAGACATCCAAGATGAGATGTGACGTGAGTGGCTGACTATGGGTGGGCAATTCATGGAGGGGATTCAAAGTCGGAGAAATGCATTTGGGTGGCAAACACACACAGATACTTAAATGCTTACCTACCTGAGATCTTCAAAAGAGTGGCTGTGGGTAGAGGAGTACAAAGAAGGAACTCTGGGGTCTGTAAGCTGGAGTTAGACAGAAAGGTCTACTGAAGTTATCAGAAACGAAACCGAGGGAGGCTGGCTGAGGAAATGCAAACTCTGTCAAATGCTACTCTATGGAGTTTGTTTCATGTTTCTTGCAAAGATATTGCCTAGGTTAACACACCTACTTGCTGTGGGAAATTCTGTATGGCAAATGTGTTGCTAATAAAACACTGATTGGCAGTGGCTAGGCAGGAAGTATAGGCGGGGCTAACAGAGAGAATTAAAAGAACAGGAAGGCAGAGGGAGTCACTGACTGCCAGCCACCACCAGGACAAGCAGCTTGTAAAGATGCCGGTAAGCCACGAGCCATGTGGCAAGGTATAGATTTACAGAAATGGATTGATATAAGATATAAGGACAGTTAGCAAGAAGCAAGCCTGCCACGGCCATACAGTTTGTAAGCAATGTAAGTCTCTGTGTTTACTTGGTTGGGTCTGAGCGGCTGTGGGACTGGCAGGTGAGAGAGATTTATCCTGACCGTGGGCCAGGCAGGAAAACTCTAGTTACACCTACTCCTAGGTTTTAGGATATTTGTGACATACAATAGATGCCCAATAAATGTTATGAATAAATAAAAACATAACATGGTATTTCTTCATATTGAATATAAAGAAATGAAAATTTCACTATCTCCAGACTCATGAATGATTGAGTTTCACTAATGAAAATTTCAAGAATTTCCATACTCAACTCAATGTCACACTTTTTGCCATTTGAAGGTTCACTGGCTTCTGTTTCCTCTGAGATATTATACATTATATACACGTACCACATGTCTCAACAGGGCATTATGCATTATTATCTTCTGCAAAATTTTATTAGGTAGAATAATGGCCTATTGATATTTTTTTTGTAATCCAAATGGTGATTTCTGGCACACTTTAGAATCTTTAACTTCAGGATATAGATTTTTAGAGACAAGAAATTCACCTAGACAATATTGAAGAGATCGATGATATATGATAGAGAAAAATTAGGTGCAAATCACATTCCCATTGTTAGACTAGACAAAGATAAAGTGGAGTGAAATAGGTCACTGGAATGGATATCTGCTTCCTACAAATTACTTCATTCATTTACTAGCTTTGATTTGTCATAGATTCTAAGCTTTTATGAAATGTCTTTTTGTTTGAGAATTTTGCAAGTCTCAGAGTTCTCCAAATAAGTGACAAACATAAAACATAAACCAAGAACTGCTTTAATTTATAAAGTTCTTTCTGCTGGATGTAGTAGCTCATAACTGTAATCCTATCTCTTGGAAAGCTGAGGCAGAAGGATGGGCCACCTTTGAATATAATCAAGTTTGAGGTCAGCTTAGGCTCCAAGATACCCTTTCTCAAAAATCCAAAGCAGAAGTAATGTCTTGCAATTACCACTTGAGGAAAATTTAAATTCTCTTTACTAGCTATTATCAAACAACTTTTTAAATTGAAAATAGATCCTTCTCTCATACAATACTTTCTCGCCAGTTTCCTTTCCCTCCACTCCTCCCAGCTCTCCCCCCTCCCCTTTTCCCAGGATCAACTCCCCCTCTGGCTCCCTTCAGGAAAGAGCAGGCCCCCAAGAGACAACCACAAAACATGCCAACACAAAATACAGTAAGACAGGGCAAAAGCTCTCACACCAAGCCTGGACAAGGCAACCCAGCAGGAGGAAAAGAGCCCCAATACCTCCCACAGTTAGGAGGCCCACAGAACGTGGGTGAGCCAGCCCTGGGGGTGTGAGAGGGGCACAGCTGGTACTGCCTCCCTTGACTGCAGCGTGTAAAGCGAGTGGAGGAAAGATGCCCTCCCCCTCGCCCCTACTGTCTCTGCTGGAAAGGGAGCTGACCCTCCCCCTCACCAGCTGCAGCACTCGGGAAAGTAGGCCCTGCACCTCCCCTGGGCAGTACAGTAGAGCTGAACCTATTGATGGGAGACAAGGGTGACCTGGCCTGAGAACATGAGCATGGGAGATATGGCCCCATCCCTCGTCTTCCATATGGTGGCATGGGTCGGGGAGAGATGCCCCCAACCCCTTGCCACCTATGGCAGGTGGGAGAGCTGGCCCTGAGGTCATAAGAGCAGGAGAGCTGCCCCTGCCCCTCACCAGCTACAGCACTTGGGAGAGCAGGCCCTGCACCTCGACTGTGTTGGAATTCCTGGCCGCTCCCCCAGCTACATGACCACACACGCGCAGTTCGGTAGTGAAGTAAGGGGCCCAATGTCCTATGTAATCTCTGCACTGCGTGATCATGTAATTTGTGCGCAGCGTGACCATGCAATCTATGCACATGTGTGGTGAAATTCCATAAGCCCGGATGCACATGTATAAGGGAATTCATAAGAAGCGGGACACAGACTCCTCCCCCTTCTTCTCTCCCCACCCCCTATGCACATGTCTTCCACAGGCCAAGTCACGTACTCTTCTGTCCCTCCCTTCTCCTCCCAATAAAACTCTGATAGTAGGTTTTATTGTGCCTCGTGGCCTTTCTCACACAGTAACAGTCCTGCTTAATGAATAACACAGCACCAGCACAGATTTCTGTGAGTTCAAGCCCAGCCTGGTCTACAGAGTGAGATCCAGAACAAGCACCAAAACTATACAGAGAAACCCTGTCTAAAAAAAAAAAAAAAAAAAAAAGGTGCCTAAAATAATCTGTATCAGATAAAAATTTAAAACATGTTCTCTCTCTCTCTCTCTCTCTCTCTCTCTCTCTCTCTCTCTCTAACATTAACCAATACAGCAGAGTATTAAAACATTACAATATATGGTCACCAGCTCAAGATTTTTAATTTCCTATGTTTAAAAATTCTTCCAAGCTCCAGAAACCCTCTTGAATCCATCTGGACAGGTCAGATCTGCTTCTGATAAGTATAACCCAAACTTTCCTGGTCCCAGGACCCCCTCCCTCACCCTGGGACCCCCCCAAAGGGGAAAAAAATATATAATTCTTATTTTGTAAGTTTTTCTTCTGTCTCACCAGCACCCTCTCAGACACAAGCAGCCAGAGTCCCAAGCCAAGAAAGATGATGGATGGCTCCAAAACAGATGACAATCCACCATCCAGGATGCCTGGCTACCTCAGAAGCCCCCTTCCCTACACCCCCCCACCACCACAAGAGTCAACCAGCCAGAAACAGTTTTTGGGAGAAATGATGCCCCCATACCCACTCGTCCGCTATCTTTTACAAAAATAAAGAGTCCGGAATGATAGGAATTCTAGCCACGCCCACATGATCGTGCATGCCCTGGCAAGACACTTGTCATTTCCGGGCCCTACATCCTAGTAATCCATGAGCTGCATGGTAATGTAATTTGTGAGCAGCATAATCTATGCACATGCAAGGCGTAGCCACATGGGCCCATGTGCGCATGTGCAGGGTAGTCCATAAGAGGCAGGTCCCATGTACCCTCCCCCCTCTCTGCATATGTCTTTTCAGCGGGCCTGACCACACACTCTGTCCTGTCCCTCCCCTCTCCTAATAAAACTCTTACTGTGGGTTTTGTTGTGCCTCGTGACTTCCTCGAAGGGTAAAAGTGTGGCATAAAACCAACAGACTGGGCAGCACAATAGAGCTGACTCTGTGGACAGAGGTGTGGGTGAGCCCTAAGTTGTGAGCATGGGAGAGCTGTCCCCACTACTCATCTGTCAGGCAGAGGCATGGACAGGGAAGAGGTGGTCCCTTCCCCTTACCCCTAGCTCCTCGATGCCTGCGACAGACTAGGGAGCTGACCCTCCCCCTTACCAGCTGCAGCACTTAGGAAAGTGGGCCCTGCTCCTCACCTAGGCAGCACAGTAGATCTGACCCTGTTGGCAGAGACACAGGTAAGCTGGTCCCGAGGGTGTGAGAGTGGGATAACTGGCCATACCCTCCTCATCTGCCATGTGGAGATGAAGGTAAGGGAAAGATGCCCTCCCTTGCCCTTACCACCTGTGGTGGTTGAGGGAGCGGACCCTTCCCCTAACCAGTTGCAGCACTCAGGAAATTGGGCCCTGCACCTCCCCTGGGCAGCACAGTAGAGCTGACCCTATTGATGGGGGCAGTGGTGAGCTGGCCTGAGAACATAAGCATAGGAAATCTGGCCCCACCCCTCATCTGCCATATGGTGGTGTACGTAGGGGAGAGATGCTCCCCGCTACCCCTCAACCACCTGTAGCCGGTGGGAGAGCTGGCCCTGAGGTCATAAGAGCTGGAGAGCTGTTCTTGCCCCTCACAGCTGCGGCACTCGGGAGAGTGGGCCCTGCACCTCACCTGGGTAACACAGAAGAGTTGGTTCTGATGGTGTAGGTATGGGAGAGCCTATCCTGAGGGAATGAAAGCAAGAGAACATTGCTGCAAGGGGAAGTGGCCAGGGCAATGCTGAAGAGCTCACCCTGGTGGTGAGGACAGGGGAGAGCTGGAGGGCTGACCAGCCCTGCAACCAGGGTTATGAGTTGGCCCACCCCAACATCCACCCCATCTATGATCTGCTGGAGCATGTGAAGGGGCCGATACTGCACACCCAAAACTGCAGGATCTCCACAACACAGAGCAAGAACAGGATATCCAAGAGGAGTCCCCATGAGTGCCCAGTATTGATCGTGTAGCAGAAACCAGAGGCCTCAAACCAGACCAATGACTCTTTGGAATGAACACTTGCAAGTAAGATATATGGATAAAAGGGTTTACAGTGTGACTCACTGTGTCACGCTGCAGCTTCCATGATGTGACTGATTTTTTTCCTTTTTTTTTCTCTTAAATTTTATTTTATTTGGGGGGTGGGGTTGTAAGGGCAGAGGGCAGATATGAAGGGATGGGAAATGAATGGGATTGAGAGGCTTGATGTGAAATATATAAAGAATAAATAAAAAGAAAGTTAAAAAGAGTCCCATATAAACACCAAGCTAATAGCCATAACATGTATGCAGAGGACCTGGTACAGACCCATGCAGGCCCTGTGCTCGGCACATCAGTCTCTGTGTGACCATATGTGCCCTGCTTAGTTGATTCAGTGGGCCATGTTCTCCTGGTGTCCTCCATTTCCCCTGACTCCTATGATCTTTCCCATCCCTGTTCTGTGGGGTTCCCTGAGCTCCTAGAAGAGGGACTCAGTGGAGACCTCTAATTTAGACTCTATCTTCGTAATATCAGGCTGTAGGTCACTGCATTCACTCCCATCTGCTGCTGGAGGAAGCTTCTCTGATGATTACTGGGGAAAGTAACAACCTATGAGTACAAGAGAATATCTTTAGGAATCTTTTTCTCTCTCTCTCTCTCTCTCTCTCTCTCTCTCTCTCTCTCTCTCTCTGTGTGTGTGTGTGTGTGTATGTCTGTCTGTCTGTCTGTCTGTCTTTTTTTAGACCAGTCATGTTTGGTTCTACTCTAGGTCTTCTGGACTACCCAGTCTCTAGTTCTTGGCCATCCTAGCAGGGTTGGGCATGGGCTCCCTCTCACTGAGAAGACCTCAAGTTAAATCAGACATTGGTTGTCCACTCCCACAAGTTCTGTGCCACCATTGCCCCAATAAATTTTGCAAGCAGGACAGATTGTAGGTCAAGGGTACTGTGGCTGGGTTGATGTCCATATTTCTTTTTCAGTATCCTGCAGAGTATGTTCCCACACCAAAGAGACTAGAATGCAGGGGTGAAGGCTCCATGCAGGCCTCAGCTTAACCTCTCCATGTTCAATGATGTAGATGTTGTCCTCAGCAATGGGGCCCTGCTGTCCATTTGTAAAGAACAACCCTTTGTCCTAGTATCAACCTGGGTTGTTTAAGGATCTCCATGGGAAGCCCTTGACCAATCACTCAAGTGAATGGAACCCAGTTCCACCACTAAAACCCTTGCCTTACTACAAAAGTTCAGATTGTATCCTTTATTACTAGGAGTTCTCACTAGGGTCACCGTCATAGATTCCAGGAAGTATCTACTGTACTAGGTTTCCACACTGCCACCAAATGTCCCCCAATTGCATCTATCCCTCCCTGCACTCTCTCCCTCCATCCCATCTCCCCTGCAACCTGATCCCTCCTGCTCCCATCCCTCCCTGCCCCCAGTCCACCTGCAAAATCTATTCTATTTCCCTTTCCATGCAAGATCCAGGCATTATACCTAGAGCCCTCCTCTTTACATAACCTCTCTGGATCTGTAGACTGTAGCTTGATTTTCATTTACTTAACAACTAATATCCACTCATGAGTGAATACATGTTTGTCTTTCTAGATCTGGGGTAACTCACTCAGTTTGATTTTTTTTTAGTTGCATCCATTTCTCTGCAAATTTCATGATGTCATTTTTATTTTTTAACAGCTATGTAAATACATTGTGTGAATGAATATACCACATTTTCTTTATCCATTCTTGGATTGAGTAATATCAAGGTTGTTTCTAGTTTCAGGCTATTATGAATACAGATGCAATGAACATAATTGAGCAAATGTCCTTGTGTTAGGATGGAGTGTCCTTTGAGTATATTCCCAAGAGTGGTATAGCTGGGTCTTGTGGTCAATCAATTCCTGATTTTCTGAGGAACTGCCATATTGATTTCTATAGTGGCTGTACAAGTTTGCACTCCCACCAGCAATGGAAGAGTTGTAGCCCTTGCTCCATACATTGCCAGCATGAGCTTGTGTTATTGATCTTGGCCATTCTGACATTTGTAAGATGGAATCTCAAAGTACTTTGATGTGCATTTCCCTACTGGCTAAGGATGTTGAACATTTCTTTAAGTACTTCTAGACCATTTGAGTCCTCTGTTGAGAATTCTCTATTTAGATCTGTACCCCATTTTTAAATTGGATTTCCATGGTCATGGTGTCTCTTCACAGCAATAAAAACCCTAACTAAGACGTATGATTAAGAAGAAAATAGTGTGTTTCTAAAGATAGGATAATTTCATAGTTGTAACCATAGGCCATAGAAATATGGAAAGAATTCTTTAGGTCTGTAAGAGGCAACTTTATCCACCTTTTTACAACCCTAAGATATGCAAAACCCATTAAAAGTGAGTGAAAGGAACTGTCTTACAAAAAAAAAAAAAACAAAACAAAAAAGAAACATTTAATTGAGGAGGCTCATTTCCAGTTTCAGAGGTTCAGTCCATTACTATCATGGTGGGGAGCATGGTGGCATGCAGACAGACATGGTGCTGGAAAAATAGCTGAAGTCCTACATCTTGAAGGCAACAAGGAGTCAACTGAGACCCTGGGCAGTATCCTGAGCATTGGAAACCTCAAAGCCCTCCCTGACAGTGACACACTTCCTCCAACATAACCACTCCAACAGAGCCACACCTCCTAAAAGTGCCACTCCCTATGAGATTATGAGGGCCAATTACATTCAAACCACCCCAGAAATCCTAGGCAAAGTGCAGCTTTGAGACCAGGCCTTACATGAATTAGTAGTTTATGACATGATGACCAAGAGGGAGGCTCAGTGTCAGCTGACCCTAAGCCTCAGTGTCAGTTGACCCTAAGTTTCTGAACATCTGCCGATCCAGCTTCCTTCTCTACTCACATCCGCAATGTTAAGCAACTTCTGCTCTTGGGCCTCTGGAGATGATAATTTAAATTTCTTCATCCCCCTCTCTGAGCTTGCCCCCCTGCCATGACAGGTATCATCCTTCTGGATACTATGAGTCGTACTTGCGTGTCTTATTATTTGTCTTCTTCCCTTTGAAGTTAAGCCCCACGAGAGCAGTTTTCTCCTGCTTTGTTCCTTAGTCTACACAATGCCTACAATAGTGTGGCAGCTGTGCAGAAAATGTTGGCTGGATGAATGAATGAGGGAGTCCATGGATTGAATTAACAACAACAACAAAAGAGTAAGATGGTGAAGCATTTACAGATTTAGATGATACAGGCCACACCTGCCAGAAGACCAGGTGGGCTGCCTGAGGACCTTCTCCACTCTCTCGGTTCCCCCAGACACAATCCTCAGGGTTGTCGCTAGAATTGAAACCAAATACCAGGTGCAAGCTCCTTTGCCCCCTGTTCACACCTCTTGTAGATGCCACAGATCATCCTCCCACTGACCCCTCTGGGCTCCCCTTCCCCCAGCCTCCAACAATAGCAAGTACTTCCCGTGAACATACCAGCAAAGCAGGCCATTAAAAGAGGCCATTCACAGCCAACACAATCTCTGAAGATACAATGAGGAAATAGAAACCAAGGAACATAAAACACTCACTTGCTGTGGGATGTTCTGTATGGCAAATGTGTTGCTAATAAAACACTGATTGGCAGTGGCTAGGCAGGAAGTATAGGCGGGACTAACAGAATTAAAAGAACAGGAAGGTGGAAGGAGTCACTGCCAGCCACCGCCAGGACAAGCAGCATGTAAAGATGCCGGTAAGCCATGAGCCATGTGGCAAGGTATAGATTTATAGAAACGGATTAATATAAGATATAAGAACAGTTAGCAAGAAGTCTGCCACGTCCATACAGTTTGTAAGCAATGTAAGTCTCTGTGTTTACTTGGTTGGGTTTGAGCAGCTGTGAGACTGGCAGGTGAGAGAGATTTGTCCTGACTGTGGGCCAGGCAGGAAAACTCTAGCAACACTCACTCAACAAAGAAACACAGAAATCAGCATCTACATCTATAGTCACCCCAAACTCAGATGCCAAGATGCCAGCATAAGAAGTAACAGTCAGGGCAATGTCTCCACCAGAGCCCAGCTATCCTTCCCCCAACAGACCCTGAATATTCAACACAGCTGAAACACAAGACCTTAAAACCAACTACATGAAAATAACAGAGGTCTTCAGGAGGAAATAAATAAATCCTTTAAAGGAATCCAGGAAAACACAAACAAAATATGGAGAAAATAAATAAATCTCTCAAAGAAAGCCAGGAAAATACAAACAATAATTGGAGGAAATGAATAAATCCCCAAGGAAAGCTAAGAAAAAAAGCTAGCAATTGAAGGAAACTGATAAAACTGTTCAAGACCTGAAATGGAAATGGAAGCAATAAAGAAAACATAAATTAAAGGATTTCTGGAAATGAAAATTTTAGAAATATGAACAGAAATTCCAGAGGCAGGACTCACCAAGAGAAGATAAGAGATGGAAGAATCCCAGGCACTTAAGCTACCATAGAAGAAATAGATACATTGGTCAACAAAATCGTTAAATCTAAAAACATCCTGACACAAAACATCCAGAAACTCTTGGACACTATGAAAAGATCAAACCTAAGAATAATGGGAATAAAGAAAGGAGAAGAGTCCCAGTTTAAAGGCCCAGAAAATATTTTCAACAAAATCATAGAAGAAAATTTTCCTAACCTAAAGAAGAAGATGCCTATAAAAGTACAAAAAGCATATAGAACAACAAAGATAATGGATGAGAAAAGAACATCCTCCACCACACAATAATCAAAACACTAAACATACATAACAAAGAAAGAACATTAAAAGCTGCAAGGGAAAAAGAGCAAAGAACATATAAAGACAGACCTATTTTAATAACACCCAACTTCTCAGGGGAGACTCTGAAAGCTAGGAGCCTGGACAGATGTCCTATAAAACATAGATGCCAACCCAGACTATTATGCTCAACAAAACTTTGAGCATAGAAGAAAACAAGATGTTCCAGGATAAAGTCAAATTTAAACAATATTTAAAAATCTATCTATAAGTCCAGCCCTACAGAAATTACTAGGAGGAACCCAAGGAGGTTAACTACACCCATGAAAACAGAGGAAAATAAATAATTTCACACTAGCAAAATCAAAACAAGCGAAACACACACACACACACCACACCACCACCACCACTACCACCAAAACCAACAACACCATCAACACCACTATCATCGCCACCAACAACAAAATAACAGGAATTAACAATCATTAATATCTCTTAATATCAATTGTCTCAAATTACCAATAAAAAGACACATTCTAACAGAATGGATACAAAAATATGATTCAGCCTTCTGCAGCATCCAAGAAACACACCTCAATATCAAGGATAGACATATCTCAGGTAAAGGTTTGGAAAAAGATATTCCAAGTAAATGGACCTAAGAAGCAAGCTTCTGTAGCCATTTTAATATCTAACAAAACAGATTTCAAACCAAAACTAATCAAAAGAGATAGGGAAGGATACTACATACTAATCAAAGGAAAACCCACCAAGATAACATTTCAATTCTTAACATCTATGTGGCAAATGAAAATGTACCCAGTTTTATAAAAGAAATACTACTACAGCTTAAATGACATATTGACCCTCACACACTGATAGTGGAAATCTTCAGTACCCCACTCACACCAATGGACAGGTCAGCCAGACAAAAGCTAAACAGATGTTATGAACTAAAGAGACCTAACAGATAACTACAGAATACTTCACCCAAACGCAAAAGAATACACCTTCTTCTCAGGACCTTATAAAACATTATCCGAAACTGACCACATATTTGGTCACAAAGCAAGTCTCAACAGATACAATAAAATTGAAATAACCCTCTGCATCCTATCAGACCACCATACATAAAAACTGGGCTTCAACAACAGAAATAGCAGAAAGTCTACAAACTTGGGGAAACTGAACAATTCTCTACTGAATTAATGCTGAGTCAAGGCAGAAACAAAGAAAGAAATTAAAGACTTCGCAGAATTCAATAACATTAATGCACAACATATCCAAGTTTATGGGACACAATGAAAGGTGGGCTAAGAGGAAAGTTCATAGCACTAAGAGGTGACATGAAGAAACTGGAGAGATCTCACACTAGCAACTTAACAACACACCTGAGAGCTCTAGAACAAAAAGAAGCAAGCTCACCCAGGAGGAGTAGACAGCAGGAAATAATCAAGCTGAGGGCTGAAATCAATAAAATAAGAACAAAGAGAACAATACAAAGAACCAATGAAAGAAAGAATTGGTTATTTGAAAAAATCAACAAGATAGACAAACCCTTATCTAAACTAAAACATGAAGCGAGAACATTCAAATTAACAAAATCAGGAACAAAAAGGGATGTTGTATGATATTTTGTTTGTGTTCTGACAAATAAAGCTTGCCTGGAGATCAGAGGGCAGAGCTAGCCACTAGTTAACCATAGAAGCCAGGCAATGGTGGCACAGGTCTTTAATCCCAGCATTTGGGAGGCTCATGACTGTCGTATAAGGCAGGTAGAGACAGGCTCTCAGTCCCCTTTCAGTCTGAGGATTCCTAGAGGTAAGAAGTCTCTAGTAGCTGCTGCTCTGCTTCTCTGATTTTTCAGGTTATTACCCTGATATTTAACTATTGGTTTTTATTGATGACTAATTAGGATCACTTCAAAGGGAGACATAACAACAGACACTGAGAAAATCCATAGACTCGTGGCATACTTTAAAAACCTGTACTCCACAAAACTGGAAAATCTAAAATAAATAGATAATTTTTCTGATAGGTACCACTTACCAAAGTTAAATCAAGATCAGATAAACAACTTAAATAGACCTATAACCTGTAGTGAAATAGAAGCAATAATTAAAAGTCTCCCAACCAAAAACAAAAAATGCCCAGGGCCAGATTGTTTCAGTACCACATTCTACCAGACATTCAAAGAAGAGTTAACACCAATACTCCTCAAGTCATTCCACAAAATTAGAAACAGAAGAAACATTGCCAAAGTCATTTTGTGAGGTCACAGTTATACTGACACTAAAACCACACAAAGATTCAAGAAATAGAATTACAGACCAACTTCCCTTATGAACATTGATGCAAAAATACTCAATAAAATACTTGCAAACTAAATCCACAAACACGTAATAGATCATCCACCATGACCAAGTAGAATTTATCCCAAAGATACAGGGATAACTCAACATATGAAATTCAGTAAATATAATCCACCATATAAATAAACTTAAGGAATGAAAACCCACGATCATCTCATTAAATGCCAAAAAAAAGCCTTTGACAAAAACCAATACCCCTTTATGATAAAAGTTCTGAATAGATTAGGAATACATACATAACTAAACATAATAAAGCAATTTACAACAAACCTATTGCAAACATCAAATTAAATGGAGAGAAACTCAAAGCAATTCCATATATAAATAACAGGAACAATACAAGGTTGTGTAGCTGGAAGTTTTCCTGTGTCCTGACAAATCTCTCCCACTTGAGTCCCCCAAGTAAACACACAGAGGCTTATATTAATTGTAACTGCTCAGCCATTAGCTCAGACTTATTACTGACTAGCTCTTACACTTAAATTAACCCATAATTCTTATCTATGTTTAGCTAAGTAGCTTGGTAGCTTTTCTCAGTTCTGCCTTGTCATCTTGCTTCCTCTGTGTCTGGCTGGCAACTCCCGACTCAGCCCTTCCTCCTCCCAGCTTTCTCCTCTTCTGTTGGCCCCACCTATACTTCCTGCCTGGTTACTGGCCAATCAGTGTTTTATTAAACCAGTGTATAAGAGCATTATCCCATAGCAAGGTTGTCTACTCTCTTCATATCTATTCAAATATGAATAGTACTTGAAATTTTACCTAGAGCAATAAGACAACTGAAGGTGATCAAGGGGATACAAATTAGAAAGGAAGAAGTCAAAGTATCATTATTTGCAAACGATATGATAGTATACATAAGTGACCCTTAAAATTCTGTTAGGGAACTCCAATAGCTGACAAACACTTTCAGTGAAGTGGCTGGACACAAGATTAACCAAAAAAAAAAAAAAAATCAGTAGTCCTCATAATATATAAATAACAGAGAAGGAAATCAAGGAAACAATACCCTTCACAATAGCCTCAAATAATATAAAATCTCTTGTAGTACCTCTAACCAAGCAAGTAAAAGACCTACCTATATGATAAAAACTTCAAGTTTTTTTTTATTATTTTATAATTTAATTTAATTTTACATATCAGTCACGGATTCCCCTGTC
>CABHPQ010171858.1:0-39927 GCA_902168405.1 Peromyscus aztecus | reverse complement strand
AAAGATTTATTTATTTGTTATGTATACAGTGTTCTGTTTGCATGTATCCCTGCAGGCCAGAAGAGGGAACCAGATCTCATTACAGATGGTTGTGAGCCACCATGTGGGTGCTGGGAATTGAACTCAGGACCTCTGGAAGAACAGCCAGTGTTCTTAACCTCTGAGCCATCTCTCCAGCCCCCCAATAAATATTTTCAATCCAAACCTCATGTGGTACTTTTTAAAAAGGAATTTTCACCTGCCAAATGTCCCTCTGATGCTCTTGAGCAAGGCTCTCTGATCCCATGCTCTCCACCCAGAGCCTCCTCCCAAGGACATCTGCTCTGTTAGGCTCAGCAATGACCTAAGGTCAGGCAATAATTGTGACCTTCTCTAGATGCTGTTGACCCCACAGATTAGAGCCCAAGATTTAACAACAGACAGAGGCTCAGAGGATGATGAGAAAACCACTGGACAGCCCAGCCTGACTTTTTTTCTTTTTGTTTTTTTGAGACAGAGTTTCTCTGTGTGGCCTTGACTGTAGACTAGGCTGTCCTCAAATTCGGAGATCCACCTGCCTTTGTCTCCCAAGTGCTGGGATTAAAGGCATACACTATCACTCCCAGCTACCTGAGTGTTTCTTGATGTTTGATCTCTGACAAATGAGAAATCAGATAGGAAAAGAGATGTATGATGCAAAAATGTGTTCCATCTCCCAGTTGCTAAGATACCCCCAGCTAAATTAGTATTTATCAGAATCTTCTGGTTTCTCATCCAAATACTAGCACCCCAGATCTGCTTGATCAGCATCTTGGACTGGGGCATAGCAGCCAGCACATTTACCATTCCCCAGGGGTTTTAAGATGGCTGCACCAGTGACCACATTTTTGCAAGGTCCTACCCAGAATCCTCTCTTCCTAGAAGTAGAACTGTCCAAGATGAACTCTCCATGTTGAAATGACAGCTCTACCTTTAGCATTTTTTTTTGGTTACCTTTCTTCACATACATTATATTCAGCTCTAATAAATTGTTTTTGATAACCACTGGTATATCAGGATGGACAATGGATTTGGGTTCCAGGTGGCCTGAGTTCAACTCCCAACCCTGCCATTTACCAGCTGTGAGACACTGGGTGAATCGTCAACTCCCCTATGTCATTTCCTCATGAAGAGATAATCCTGCTTACCCAAGCCATTTCAAAGACCCAGCGACATGATGCTTTAGGAACCCTGGATCTTTCTGCAGTGCCCAGTTCTGTCGTCAGCTCGGAGCCTGCCTGCCTACCTGCAAATCCACCAACTGTATCAGAGTTCTGTGCACAGTTTCATTTCTGCCCCTGTGTGACTTGGATTTCTCCTATGGGCCGAACTCATGACAATCCTGGGCCATGATGTAGGGACAGGACTTTGTTCTTGAGGAGGCATCTGGTCTGAATGACTTCTGGACTCCAATATAACTGATGCTATCCGTCTGCCCAGCCTCACTTGCTGTCGCCTGACTTGATTGATAGTGGAGCCATTTGAGGAAGGCTGCAAGGCTTAAGGCTGTGTTCAGGCCAGTGAAGGAAGCAGTTTTTAGCACAGTCCTTTCTCCCTTTCCTCCCCTTCCCTTCTGGCCTTTACTAGGCAGTACCTGACTCCTTGCAGCATCTCCAGATGAAATGCACAGGTAAGGCTCCTTAGAGAGTGCTAGCTCACAAAAACAGTCCACAGCCAAGGCTGCTGATCTTCATGGCTGAGCTCCATGCTTTTTTTTCAAGCTGTCCTTCCCCCCCTCCCCACTCCACCATCACCATAGCAACCCAGTGGTGTAAAAAAGTAGAAGAGCTAAGGCATCTAAATATAGTCCAAGTTTCAACACTTCCAGCATGGCGCCTAAAACCTGGGGAGGTAGACGCATCCAAATGGCAACTGCTCCCACCCCCAAAGAGAGGACCGTGGGAGGGGCTGGAGGTCAAGGGGCAAAAGAAGGGAAGGGGTAATCATTTGCTGAGCCCACTGCCTGGGCTTTCTCATTTAACTCCCACAACCACCCAAGGTGGAAGTTGTCTTCACATCACTGCTGAAGAGACAGTAAGCTCAAAGTGGATAGGAATGTGGCCAGGGTCACACACCCGTCAGCCAGGGAGCTGCTGTTAACTGAAGTTTCTGTTATTCATACTTTGCCCCCTCCCCCGATACTGCATAGACAGGTGCAGGTGGGGACTTTTCCTGGAAGTGCTAGGCTTTCCAAACAGATCTCAGAAGCAATTTGAGTCCTGAGTGCAACTAAATTATTGGATGGTGCCAAATGAACTATGATTTCTATTAAACTGATGCTTTTTGTCCTTGGGGGCTGAGAGTGAGGAGAAGGCGAGGGAGTAGTTTCCAGGGAATAGGATTCTGCACTCAGACCCATGTAAAATGGCATCACTGGAAGCCCTGACCAAGAGAATGCTCACTGTGGTTCCTACCATCATTCATTCCTTCATTCATTCACTCAACAAATGCTTTTATTAAGCATCTGACGTATGCTCTCACCTCAGGGGATAGAGATAATTAGTTCAAACAAACACAGTGCTTGTCCTCATAGACTTTAGGACAGTGGGAATGACAGGGAAGGAGACAATTGTATAATTGATCCATTCTGTGTAACTGGGACATGTAGTATAAGTACATACCAGAAGAATGTCACTTGTCAGATGGCATCGGTAGAAGGGAAATACAGAAGTCCACCAGGTGAGGGATAAAGCGATGTGCACTTTCAGGGTAAGCAGAGACTCCTAGGAGCTTATCCTCAGCCATGAGCTCACATGGCCAGTGCATGCTCCAATCCATCCCCTACCTGTATCTTTACGAGATCATGAAGCCACATAAGTGAGGCTTTGCAAAACCAGAAAGTAGACTCACATGAGATCTGGCAGGAAAGAAATGTGCCCTACCACCCCTTGGCATCGTTATTGTGAAACTGAGTAGGTGTGTGAGGTTGCTTGTGTCCCCAAACTACCAAGAAGAGGTGAGCAAGCTGTAGTGTTGGCTGCTTCAGGTTAGCAAGAGCGGCCCTGAGAAGTGCCCGTGCCTGTGACCTTTCATAGGAATAGGAGGGAAGAGAGTTGGCATGGAAAATGTGCATTTCTGAGGATCTGGAGCTTTCCAAACTGCCTGGAAGGCAGCAAATGTGGGGGATACTCTATGAATGAGTTCCAATTAGATAATATCATGTGTGTGGAGCTCCTGAGTGCTTCAGAGAAAACGCTGTCTAAATACACAGTGCTCGAATCAAAGATAATGATACAGCGCTCTATTTATAGTGCTCCGCTACCTACCTGCCAGCTACTTCCCGGGGATGGGGGAAAGATGAATGGGCAAGATGGAGGGAAAGGGCTCTGAAATCCTTGATTAAGAGCCCTCCGGGCAGATGTAGAGTTTAAAATGTATTATATTATTGTCACCATCATTGTGCTTTCTTTTATCACCCCAGAATGTCATCTCCTTCTGTTTCAGGTGAATGAGTCTCTCTGACTGTTCCATGCCCATAATTTCATCCAGGAAGGCAGCAGCCCCCCATATGTCATATACACAAACATGTTGTTGTTGTTGTTGTTTTCTGAGCTGCCTCCTGTCAGTTGAATCTGGCCTCTCTGTAAATCCAGGCTTTCCCAAGCTCTTTTTATTTCTTCCAATAGGAAACAAATATGTAAATGCCCTGCTTAAAGGGAGTGTTGATTGCAAACCTTCTGCACACAGTGGACAGATTGGAGCTGTGGAAATGAGAGGAAGGGGCCACTGTGTCTAAAAGGGGACAGACTCTCCCAGCACAACACCTCTCCTCCCCCAGGGAAGAGCTCGGGAGAATTCACTGAAGTTGGGGCATGGTAGCAAAGGCACTTGAGAACTTGGAAATGGCACCAACAAATCATATTCTGGGTGTGGGCGGGTGGTGACAAGCCCTGATCACTCTTGGAGAACTTCTCCCTATCCAAGCCAGCAGCCCCAGGAATACAAATGGATCTCTTTGGCTCCCTCCCACCATGGAGATGAAACAGGAGCCCCTGAGCCTGTCAATCTACGATGGGACGTGAATATGCAGATGAGCCGCTTCCGCAGTCAACTTAGAAAAGAAAGAGAGCCGAGCTGGGTAATCGGGAAGGTTACTCTGTGGCACCGGGGCAATAAGTGAAGAGAAAGGCCGGTCCCCATTCACTAAGACAGGTCCCCATTCACTAAGACAGGTCCCCATTCACTAAGACAGGTCCCCATTCATAGGCAGGAGTATGACAATGAGACATAGCCCGTTATCTGCGATTCTTCATCACGCCATTCATGGAGTTGAAAAGGTACCGTGCCCGGCCCCAAACCAACACTGTTAGACTGTCAGCTTTGTCGTCCTCTTGGGAGTCCATCCTGGGAACCAGAGAAAGGACTGCATCAGTGATAGCTTAAACAGAAAAGCATCAAATTAGTATTTCTGACTCCGTATTCTTGGCCAGTTCCTTGCTATAAACTTTCCTCGTGTTATCTCCTGCAGTCCTCTCAGTGACCCCGTGAAGTCAGTCTTACGACTATGTCCTCCTTCAGATGAGGAAACGGAGGCTCACAGGGTTCCACAAATCATTCAAAAGGCTAAGACTTGTAAGCACTGTAAATGGATAGCTCTGATGCTAAGGCTGGGGCTCTTCACCATTGAATGATGGAGAAAATCTTTATCCCTATGACATCAGTCATGAGAAGGAGCAATGGGAAAAAGCTGAGATGCAGGACTATCGTCAATAATAAGTAAGTGAAGTGGCCAGCAGAGTGAGGACAAGGCAACTCTTTTTGCGCATGTTTTAAAGGTTAGAGAAAGAGGTCTAGACTGTTAGGGAAGAGATGGGGGAAGCATTAAAGCCATCTATTCATACAGGTAGCTTCATGACGGTGCTTCTCAATGGAGTAGTGTTTTACAAGACTGAAATGAGAGACACATCAAGGGTTCTTCTGCATCTCTGACTGTAGTCTCATGCTAAGCACTAAGCATGGGCTCTGTGCTGTAAGCTCTGTGCCCTGGGCTCAGCTTCTGGCTCCACCACTACGGCTATTCACCAATCATCTGTTCAATAAAAATAAACTGCCCATGGGCTAGAGTGTGTGCCAGGTGCTGATAAAAGAGACAGACAGGGTTTCTGCTTTTAATGGCCTTAGTATTCTGGTAACGGAGCCAGGTAAGCAGGCGAATAGGATGAAGGTGAGACAGGCTGATGTGGAAAGGTGGTAGAGGATCAGGTAGAGAAGACAGAGAAGTTTTTAGACATAAACGTTTTTAGAGAACCTGGTTCTGAGAATGTCTGGGGAAGTGACAGTCCAGAAAAGGGAAACCGTTAGTGCCAATGTCCTGAGGCAGGAATCAGGTTTATGCATTTGAGGTAAGAGAAGGCAGTGTGCTGGGGCAAAGTCAATGGAGGGAGACTAGCAGACGGTGTTCTGTGAAACAAGCCAGGTGAGCTGTGCAGGCTCATTCAGCATCCAAGCCGCTCCTGGGCATGTGTCCACAAATGCACGTCCTCAGGGCCAGTGCAGACCTGCTGCAACAGGAACTTTGGGAATGGAGCCCAGCATGCTGTGCTTCCTCAAGCCTTCCAAAGATTCTGTTGTCTCAGAGTTTCTCAGCTAGACCACACAGGTCCAACTGTTTGTTTTACTTTTAAGGTTTTTTTTTTATTTTCCCTGGTTCTTTTTAAGATTTGTTTTTATTTGTGTGTGTGTGTGTGTGTGTGTGTGTGTGTGTGTGTGTGTGTGAGAGAGAGAGAGAGAGAGAGAGAGAGAGAGAGAGAGAGAGAGAGAGAATGCCCCAAGTCTGCAGGTGCCCTCAGAAAAAGCAGGTATGAGATCTCTTGAACTGGAGTTACAGACAGTTGTGTGCCACCCAACGCGGGTGCTGAGACTAGAACTCGGGCATCTTCATGAACAACAGACACTCTCAACAGCTGCCCTCTCTCCACCCCCATTCAGTTTCAATTATATTCCAAGTGTGGCAGGGTCTGATGCATGGAACCTAAGTGAAAAAAAAAAATGTGGCACATTGGGACTTCCCTCTCTTTTAAATTTAGAATTATCTGTTCTTTATTCCTGGGGCCAACTTTTGTGTGAACAACGTCATCACTTGGAGCTCTCTGGTATCACAGTCCTTCTCATACGACGTATCAAAACTCATTCTGAACAGTGAGTTCTGGGTTGCAGAAGAGGACCTATTTTGGGACCTTTCTTTAAAGCTTTGGCCGGCAGTTCAACAACACAAAAATACTAAAGATTTTCTCTTAAAAGCTACAGAGAGTCTCTGGCTGATGAAAGAACAGACTGTATTAGAACATCAGGAACGGGAGCAAAGAGTGAGCCCGGTGACTGCTGAGAGTCCAGGTCTGAGGTGACAGTGATTGGAGGGGGGCGGTGTTACCAAGAGGAGGTCCCAGCAGAAGGGAACCACGGCCCAACAGGGCAGGGAGGCAGATGCTGGGACCATAGAAAACTAGCAGCCATCTGCCTAGAGCACAATTCAAAGACCATTTCCTCACCATCTTCTCTATCCATCCCACCCTCCAGACATGCTCTCTCTACTGTAAGAGCCTGGGCCTGCGGAATGCTTCAGGCTGGTGCATGGCAGCTGGGTTCTTGCAGAGGGAAGGTGAGAAAACAGATGAGTCAGTGGAGAGCAGGAGCAGTTGTGGACTTGCAAGCAGTCAGACTAGGAAAGCAGTCCCTGAGGGTGAGTGTGGAACCCTATATAACACATGGGCACATGTGCACATGCACACACACATGCATACACACACACACACACATACACACATGTTGAGAGACAAATGCTCACACACAAATACCCACACAGGTGCACACGCACACATGCACACACTTATGCACACACAAACACACATACACACCCCAGACACGCACGAACATACACATACACACATGCACACATTCAGAAGCACAAACACATATGCACATACATATGCATATACGTATATACATACACACACACATACACACCTGCACACAGACATACTTCTATGTTTGGATGAGATCTGCAATTACAAAAAGCAAGGGTTTGGGGGGTTTGCTCCTGTTGCTGCCCATAAACATCCCAGAGAGGAGCCTCTTGCTTTCCCTGGGTGAGAGTAGGTGGCTTGGGAGGACCCACACGAAAGAAGCAGCGGAAACTCGGCTGCTTTCCTCATCCACCATTCTTCCTGTCATGCCGCCAGGGACCAGGCAGCACAAGAATGCAGCAACATGCTCAGAGGAGAGGCAGGCCGCCGAGGAGAGTCATGCAGATGCAGCTCAGGAGCCTGTCTTCATCTGAAATTTGACATTTTGTTCAGGATGGGTTTTCCCCCACTAGTTCTGATTTTTTTTTTTATTGCAGTACTAAGACGTCACTTAGCTTGAGTGCTGAGGTTTCTGGTGTTCCCTTACACTGTGCACCCAAGCCTCCTTAGCTCGTGTAAAGGTATTATGACGGTCTCTGGCTCCCTGCATTTGTGAAAAGCACGTTTTGGGATTCTATTCTTCAAGAAGTTAAGCTTGTTAAGCTTGCCCCAAGGGCAGCAGGCTCTGTGGAACCAGCCGTCATGTGGTATTGCAACCCTGCTTCAGTTTGGTCCGTGTCTGGTTGAGTGAAGAAAATGTCTGTAGCACTGGGGAATCCCCCATGTAGTTGAGTCTCTAAATGAAGTAGTTTCTCTGTCTGACCCGGGGACGGTAATCTTTCCTAGATTTGCTATTCAACAGCATCTCTAGGAATTACTCACCTGAAATGAGAGGTTTGTAGCTGCTCAAGTGGACAAGAGAGTAAAGGCTGAGGTGCAGAGCTCCGACTGGGCTGGACACAGGCTCTATGGAGCCGGCAACTCTCTCTTCCGAATTATTAGAAGGTTTGCCCCTGGGTCTGAAGTTTTATGTCTATACAATAAAAAATGCTTTCCAGCTTGGATCAAAATCATCCTTGAAAATGAGATCCCAGCCAGAGAAAGAGAGCCAGAAAGAGACCCAACATCTCTAAAGCCATGAATCAGATAACCAGCCATTTTCTGTCTACAGTGCCGGGAGCAGACACACTGTTAAATAAATTATTTTATAGATTATTCCCCTTGCCTCTCCAAGAAGGGGATTTATCAATTTCAGGGCACAGCAACCATCTATTCCTAGATCACTGCTGCTTTCTCACTTCTCTTCTTGACGTAGAAGGAGGGAAATGGAGCTGTGAATCTTCCTGTCTCCCCCCAACACTCCCTTGGGCTGATTCGGGGCAAATGTGGGGCTCCAACAGGCCTGTAAATACAGAGCTGACGCTTGGTTATACTCATTGTTATAGAGATGGAGAATTGTGTTCTGGGAATTTGACAGTAACCGGACATGACCCTTGCAGAGATCACTTTCCAGAAGGGCCAATTCCCTCTCGGGGTGGCCCTCTGATGTATCATTCACTCACTCAACTAACAAATGCTGCTCCTGCCCCTTTGGTCTAAGAGAACTCAATAGTCAGAAAGGAATGAAGCTCAGAGGCTCACTCGGATTGGGTGCCCTCCATGCAAAGCAACGTTGTGAGAGGCCAGCCAGGCCTGGGAAATGTTTTCCTAATCCCTCTTGGGTTTTTGGGAGATCTCCCAGGAGGTTCATCTCCAAGAGACACAGCCAGGTCCCAAGCTGGGAATGCCACATATTCCGGCACCTCTTAGCAGACGGCTAGTAGAAAAGGCAGATGCTGGCCCTGTAGCCTCTGATGGCATTGCTGGCCCTCCAAGAAGCTGATCAGGATAGCCTGTGTCCTCCAAATGCCCCATATTCCGGCACCTCTTAGCAGAAGGCTAGTAGAAAAGGCAGGTGCTGGCCCTGTAGCCTCTGATGGCATTGCTGGCCCTCCAAGAAGCTGATCAGGATAGCCTGTGTCCTCCATTCAGAAGCAGCCACTGAGCAGGAAGGAAAAACTGGCATCACAAAATGAAGCATGACTCCTCATCTGAATTAATGGCTTCCATGTTAGTTGTGGACACCATCTTCCCCAGAGAGGACAAATGGAGATTTAATAAGCTGAAGATCTCAGTGGGGTGGCACTGGCCTCCCAGATATTGTGTCCCTCAGAATCCTTGGGCATGCCATCACAGTAATCTTCAAAGTATTTTTTTTTTTGTCCTTTGTCACATTTTTTTTTACAGCAGAAAGACATGAGACTCCAGGTGTGGTAGCAACCAAACACACCAGACATTACTCTACAAGGTCTTTCTGGGGGTTTCTTGTGTGGTGGGTGTGTACTAGGCAGGGACTGAAGCCTCAGATAAGACAGGTTCAGTCCCTGCTCTCACAGAGTTTACACTCAAGGGGACCAACAGGAAACAGTAACCAACAGCCTGACTTCAAGCCGTGACCATCACACCACTGTGTGAAGGAATCGAATGCAATCTGTGGTGGGAAGGGAATTCTAGGGGCTAAGGTGACTGTGGAAGGCTTCTCCAAGTAGGTAAAGTGGACAAGGAAATCCAACAGATGAGGATAAGCCCAGGTGTAGGTGAAGAGCATCCCCGACAAGGAACATGAGGAAGTTTACCCTGAGTGGGAAATAACCTGACCTGAGAAACAGAAAGAACGGTGCCTGGGAGCAGAGCGAGGGGACCTTGTGATGAGTGAGATCTGAAGTTCAGTACAGCTGGAGATGCTCCTCTAGGACACGGGAATTTGCTTATTCCAACGGCTGGGGATATGGCAGGATCTGAACTTTGTGTTTGAGTCAGAGTCTCACTGGGCAGCCAAGGTTAGCCTATAATTACATAGGCCAGCCTGGTCTCAAACTTGCAATCCTCCTTCTGTCTCTGGAGTGCTTGGATTACAAGTGTGCACCACCATGTCCGGCTACCCTGCCTTTTAAATCTGTCACTCTGGCTACAATGTGGGAAAGAGATGGAAGAGAGAAGCAGAGCCCAGGACAGGAGAGTCTCTTCAGAGGCTGCCGCAGTCCAAGCGAGAGGCTGTGGTGTCCTGATCTTGGTAGCAGAAGGAAGGGTGGTGGTCAGGGAGTTTGGAGCAGGAGGTGGGTGGAGAGGAGGGAAGACAGAACAGAGAATAAGGATGGGAGAGGGGTGACTCCAGGTTCAGGACCTGAGCCAAGTGGTAGATGATTGTGCCACTGACTGAAGCTGAGAGAACAAGTTTGGAAAGAACTCGAGGCCCAGCTGGTGACTCCTAGTTAATGTTCTGTGGTCTCACTTGTGTGTGGGACAGAAATAAAAATGTTGTCAGTTTTGGGGAGCTGTGAGGGGATTTCTCCAGCCTCCAGGCAGGGTAACACCTTCAGTGAGAACAGATGTGATGTCTTTCCCACAAATGAGCTCAGTGGGGGAACCCCACACCCTGCCTCCTTCACTCATCCCACCCTCCAGCTGGTTTTTTCCTGCCAGCTAGCTCTGTTTCCTCCTTCTGCTGCTCAACACCTGTCTTCCTTTCTCTTGTCTTCTACTACGATGTCCATGGAGTCTCTTTTCCTGTTTATCTGTTCACTAAAAATCAAAACGAACACAAGTCACGTTGTATGACATGTTCTATCCAGCCCCAAGCTTGTCACTGATGATGGCAGAGGCCAGATTTTGAGAGAATATGAGCCTCTCCCTGTAGCCTCCTAGCACTCCAAGGCCCTGTAATAATCCATTTAGGGATCTATTATCCTGGTTTATCCAGCCCTTTCTTGACCTGACTGCTATTTGCAGTAAGTACTGTTTATTGATTCCACCTTATTTTCTGACTTAATGACTAGAGATGAAAAGATCCCCTTGTATATGACTCTCAAACTGGAATTGTTGTTATGCTTAATACTAATGGCTTCTATTTGTTAAACCTTCAGCAGAAAACATACTTCCCTCCGTGGGCTTCCTTATTGTTCGAGGGACACTACAGAGCAAACACTGTTGTGCCATTTTGCACTTGAGACTTCACCCTTGAAACATGTTACATCTTGAGGACTTTATCTGGTCGCCCAGGGCTACCCAGATGGTGAGGGTGGAAGAGAGATTTCAACCCAGGCTATCAGTCCCTGGAAGAAGGAAAGTCACAGTGCTATGGTTTGCACAGGCTGCAAGGGCATCGCTTCCCATGGTAGCTACCTGGGGTTTCATGGACTGCAATGGGTATAGAGGTCATCAAGGTTTAGAGTGTCATTTCATAAGCAATTAGTGACACGGTCTAGGGCAGGACCAGCAGCTGTTATGCTCACTTCAGGGGGGATGAACCCAGTAAGTAAGGTCAGTAGAGGAATCGCAGACACCGAAGCAAACTCTTATGGTTGACTTGGGGAGGCTTCAGAGAATAAAGAGTTTATGGCAAGTAAGACTATAAAGATAGTGTGCTTCATTGAAAAAGAAGGAAGAGTGGGGCAGAAGACCTCTGTCTCCTCTGCAAAGGCCAATCTTAGAGGCATGTGTGGAAGGGGACTGCTGATGGGAGCTGCAGGGTCCTGTAGAGCTCTGCATGCCTATGCTGCAGAGAGTCGCAGTTCCAGGCCACAATTGCAGCAGTGACCCACACCCTCTAGTGGAGGTAATATATGCAGGCTGGGTCTGGTCCTGAAATATCCCATCATAAGTGACAGCTTGGCTGCATAGGCTTACCTCTCTTTTTAAAGCAACTTCAGGGAGGAGTAGCAGTGGGGTGGGTAGGTAGGTAGCACAGAATAGTTACCTACACATTCCCTCTACAAACTAACACTTTTTCATACCCAAAGCTATGTGGGATATTGGCGTTGGTGCTGGCCAAAGGACCACGGTAGAACTTAAGACACAGATCCCAACTCAGACAGCTCCAGAGTTATGTAGCCTCCCCTCCCTCCCCTCCCCACACCTCAGCCTCTCATCTGTAGACAGCATCTCCCGGTCACTGTGAAATAGACAATGTGTGACGCAAACCAAGCAGTTCTCCCTGTGCTGTCCACCGCCACACAAAAGGGAGAGAGCGTCTACTATTCTGGGCAGGATCCCCACAGGCCTATTTGTCCCTCTCTTTTTGTTCTTTCTGTAAAATAAGCACTTTCGATCATCTTCTGCTGTTCCAGAAGTCAAAAAGAAAAAAATTCTTCCTTGTTCCAAAAGCAAAGAGATGAAGAAGAAGAAACCTTAGGAGAAGACTTATGAGTGCAATCTTCTTATGTATGCAGTAGCCTTTCATCAGTCTTCAGAGAGACTATGCGGAATAGGGAGAGAGGAGAAGATGAGACAGAAGCTGTGAGGACTGGATGCTGGCAAGCATGATAGATGTATCTTGGAAAATGTCACCGTGAAACTCACTACTGGATACAATGCACAGGCATTAATGGTTTTAAATTTTAAGTGTGGGAATCAGACAGTCTCTGTTACCTATGAAAAACCACTGTCTGAAAAATACTTCAGGGGAAACTCCAGAAATAAACCATTCATAAATTTTAAATAGCTTTTACTATAGGGTGTTGTGAGTATTTTTGTTTTGGTTTAGTTTTTGAGATAGGGAATTGGTTTTGTAGTCCAGATTGCCTCAAACTTACTATATGGTCCATGCTGGCCCCAAACTCACTGTGATCTTCATTCCTCAGCCTCTGGGTTACAAATGTTTACCACACCCAACTGGTAATGTTATAATTCTTCTATTTTATCATTAAGTTGTTAATCTCATATTGTGCCTAATTTATAAGCTAAACTGCATCATAGATATTCACAGGTAGCACGTATGAGGTTCAGTATGACCCGTGGATTCATATATTCACTGGGGTCCTGAAGTATATTCCTAATGGATAAAGGGGGTCGTGCAAAATCCCTGGTATTATGTAAACCTTGTTTGTCTTATCTGTATATTGGTTAAATTCTTTGTCCAAGATCACATAGCATTTCTGGGATTGGAACTTGGAACCTTTGGCTATAAAGCCCAAGTATGGTTATAACATACAGCCACATGAAGCCCAAGAGAACTCATTGAGGCTGGAGAATGGCCAGGAGAGCCACCTTCTTCCATGCGCTTGTGGAACTGGGGCCAACTTGGACCTTTCTGGGTCTCTTTCTCTCTCCTTCTCTTCCTGTTTCTTCTCCAGCTGCCTTGCCCCAATTCTGCCCCTTGCTTATGATACTTTATTTTTCCATCCACAGCAAAACAATTCACATCAAGGTAATTGATGATGAGACGTATGAGAAACACAAGAATTACTTCATTGAGATGATGGGCCCCCGCATGGTGGATATGAGTGTTCAGAAAGGTGTAGTACCCTGTCCTCCACACTAACAGTAACAATCTTCTCTCCTTCCTTTCTTCCTCTCTCCAATCCATTTCCTTCTCTTCCTCTTGCCTCCTACCTTCCTATTTCCTTCCTCTCTTGCCCTTTTCACATCTTCTACTCTCTCTGTCCTAACACCTGCCAACCTGTCACATGGTATCCACAGAGTGGTCTTCAAGGACAAACGGCAATTTTTCTGGGGTAGCAAAATGAACATGGGTGAGTAGATGAGAGAGGGAGAGAGAGAGAGAGAGAGAGAGAGAGAGAGAGAGAGAGAGAGAGAGCACTCTCTGAAAATAGGATAAATGAGGCTCTCTGTGATGTGGTATGGAGGTAAGAAGGACAGATAGGTTCACAGACAGGAGGAATTACGACAAACAGACTCTCAGCACAGATTTCCACAAGTAAAATTGTTCTCAAGGCTGAGTTTATGTTCCTGGAGGTTGAGAACCAATATATTTGGACCATACTTTGTCCCACTCCCCCAAAGAGCCCTTTGGAGCCATCTTATCTGCCATGTCTCTGACATCAAAGCTTATTTCTCTCCCTGACCTTGACTGAGCTTGAAGTCCAGGTCTCCATCAAAGACCTTCTTGCCATATCCTACTCTCCCTGTTAAGGGGAGCTAGATGCGGAGGCAGAGGGAATAGTAAGGAGAGAAGACTGACCTAAGCCTGCAAGCCCATGAGACGATTCAGGATGGACAGAGCTGTGCTATTCATCCCAATGACCTTGTACAGCTCTGGCCTCCAAGAGGAAGCCAGACTATCCTTCCTAGGATAAGTTGTGTTGTTCTGGGGCTGCTGGATTAGGGGTCAGTATTCCTTGACCAAGCCATCATCATGGCTGTCTAAGCCAGGCTCATTTCAATCTCCTGCAAGAGTCCCTGCGGTAGCAAAGCAGGCTCCCATCTTATAGACAGAAGTCTCTGACCTACAAATGCTCGATGATTTTGTCCACACAACAAGGTAGGAAAAAAAATCTTAAGTAAAATACACACACACACACACACACACACACACACACACACACACACACACACACATGGCTTGTGCTTTATTGGTATCAAATTGAAGCATGTCTTCAGAATGTCAAAGGAACATCAGAGGATCTGAGGACATTTAAACTGTCATTTATTCTCTTTTCCCAGAATCACTGGGAATCATGTCTTCCCCGCCACAAATAACCCTCCGAAGAATAATAGTTCCAGCTAGCTCTCTAACCAGATCTGCTCCCCACCACTGTTGTTTTATGAAGTTCCAGGAGAAGCCAAACATGAAAATTCAGGTCCCCGCTGCAACCCTGTGACCACGTGACTGAATGAGGCTCAAGTGAATACTTGGAGTGGAGTATCTTTCCAAAAAAAAACTTACTTTTATTTATAACTGACACTCCACTGTGTTGATACCCAGAATTAGACCTCAATCGCTACAACCTTGTGTTCCGAATTCAGGGCAATCAGCATTTAGAAGGTTAGTCTTGGGGCACAGCATTCCTCTATGATAGGGATGTCAATAGTGTGGGTTTCCTGCGTCATACTGAACACCCCTAAAGGATACGGAATGAGAAAGTTAATAGAACACTTCCTCCCTTTCTCCCTACCCTCATTCTCTCCCCCTCTCTCTAGTCTCCATCCTCATAAATACTTTTAAATTTTTCCTAATGAGGCAAAAGAAGGGATGGCGGACACATTGTTCATTGTGGAAGGATTCTGGGTCGTTCCCATTAGGCAGGTCATTGACTTGAAGCCAAAGGGAATGCTACTGCTACCATGTGACACCAACGGAATGTGCTGCCCCGACTTACTTCCTACTAACCAGGATCTACTGACAGGATCTAAAACGACTCCTCCCCACCATGATCCCAATCTTCCTCCCTACCCCCTTCCTTCTTCTTGGCTGCCTTTGCCCACTGGTCCTTGTCCTCCTGGTTCCCTTTCTCTCTCACCTATAAGAACAACTGTGACCGAGGAGACAAGAGAGGCTAAGAGCACTTTTTAATAAGACAGCACAATCCACCATAGTCCTGTCTAAGGCCACCAAGGCAGGACGGGGCTGCATGTGCCAAGAGTGATGGGAATGGTTATTAAAGGCTGTGCTCCAGGTGAACAACAGAACTGCCCACCTAGTCGACACTCTCTCTCTTGTTGTCCCTACAGGAAAACCATAAGGGTTAAAATAGTAGATGAGGAGGAATACGAAAGGCAAGAGAATTTCTTCATTGCCCTTGGTGAACCGAAATGGATGGAACGTGGAATATCAGGTGTGAGATTCTTTAAAATCAAAACAACAACCGAGCAAAGGCAAAGAAATAAATAAAGAAATTTAAACAAACAAGGAAACAATATAAAAGAAAAAATGACTCTATTTTTGCCCCCACCTTTTGTTCCCTTCTCCTCCTTCTCCTATTGACAGAAATTTTTTATTCTTTTCCCTCCTGTATTCTCACTCCCACCCTGTTTCGGTGTCATCTCTGCCTTCTTAGCCATAGTTTATCTCCATATTCCTCCTTTCCCACCTTCTGGGCAATACTGCAGCCTCAACTCCTCATTGCCCTAATGAGTTATTTCTGTGTTGTGCTATAATTAATTCCTCAGTTATCCAACTGTTACTGTCCCCTGAACTTTCCCCTGTTCTCTGCCCCCATACTATAGCTTGTCAATGTCAACTCCTTGGTGGGTGGGGAGGAGAAGAAAAAGAAAGGAATGTGATGTATTGCATGCTTGTGCCCCTTCCTTACCACCTCTCAATCTAGCTGGGATTGGCAATGGTGGGGGGTCTTGGAGGAAGGGTGGGTCCCGTGTTGCCATAATGCTTTGACCATTTTCTGCTGCACTCCTCAACCTCTATTGAATGCTTGGCAGGCTATTCACTTGCAGAGTGGCCCACAGGCCTCTCTGCTCTTCCTGGAGGTAAGTGCATTATCTGGCTATTCTCAGTTGGGTAGACCATGGCATGGGGAGGTATACCAGTTGGCCATGGTCTCTGAGCGCTCTCTGGGAGAGAGCTGGCTTTCTGAAGTAGCCCTGCAACATGGAATCCCAAGCTCTCCTTTCTCCCTTTGACATCTCATCACTCCATCCTACCTTTCTTCATAGACCAAAGTAAGGTACCTTATGTGGGCTACTTTGGAATAATGAAAACAGAACATTAAAAATCTGTAAGGGAAAGCAAGTCATTGTAGGTTCAACTGTTCCCTGAACCTGTAGGCCCTAGAAAAGAACAGATTTTGGGTAAACCCAGAATATTTATTTGTGATTATCAAAGAAAGGAACTGAGACACTCAAGACAGCCAGTGGACAGCTCATGGACACCTGCCTTTGCTTAGCATCTGCAAGTGAAGACAATGCTCAGACCCCAAGGCACTTCTCATCTCTGACTAGAGAGGTAGACTCTCTCCTCATTTTCTCAGGACATAAAGCTCAATATCCCAGGCAAAGGCTCATCTTTAAGAGACTGACACTGGCATTGTGGCAACCAGGGAAAACAGAAGGGACGCTTTCTTCACTTAATGAAAATGATCAGATGCCACCACTTTGAAAATGTTGGAGGAAAGAGTATGGGAATGTGAAAACATCTGTTCATCTAGGAGGGGTGACCATTCTTCAGTGGTTTCACATTCAACTGACAGATCTAAGAGAGCAAGGTCAACAGCAACACTATCAAAGTACTCCTACAGGTCTTCTCCTCAAACGTGATGGTCAATTATCATCATCCACCGGAACTGTCCTCAGAACTCGCCAGTTCTGTGCCAGCACTGGTTTGGACACATCTAGCATTCAGGGGGCAAAGCAAGCTCAATCTTCCATTGCCTACTGAGTAAGGTATTCCTACCACCCTGACCACCAGAAAGTGCCAGAAGAAAGAGAATCTCATTCCATTGCCTCCTACACTATCCCAGCCTCTCCTCCAGCTCCCTCTTTCCAGAATATCCTCAGAAATTGTCTCAGCACCTGCCCTACCTCATTCCCATCACATCTGCTTTGTGCGCTGACCACACACATCTTTACGACGGGCTGAACACAAAAGATACTCAAGACCTGTGTAAAACAGTTTCACCAAGGGGAAAATGAAAGCAGCTCCCTGGATGGAATGGAGCATCTGAAAGGAAGGCAGAGGCTTGAGGCAGGAGGAAGAGATTAGAAACCCACCCACACCTTTATTTCACCATTAAAACCAGCTATTTTCTGTCTCTCTTTGAGCCCC
Organism: Peromyscus aztecus; assembly: GCA_902168405.1. Taxonomy (NCBI): domain Eukaryota; kingdom Metazoa; phylum Chordata; class Mammalia; order Rodentia; family Cricetidae; genus Peromyscus; species Peromyscus aztecus. The sequence goes on along the minus strand of CABHPQ010171858.1, from coordinate 22,512 downwards.
CTACCAAGCAGGAGGACAAAAAGTGTCCTAAGTTATAGACCTGGCTGAATGCAAACACTTGTGGCTGCTCCCCATTCAAGGTTGCCTTTTGGCACTGAATTATTTAACCAAGAAGATTCCAGAAAAAAAAAAAACTTGTGAAGCCTAGGCCTGGGAAAGATAAGGAGACAAGGATTTCAGAAAACTATTTGTGTGATATGCCCCCAGATTTTCCCAAAGACCAAGGTGCCAAAATGGAAGTTGTTAGTAAGAAATATGTGGGTTTCGCAGCCTCCTGCCCTATGGTCTCGGACCTAGACTCTGGGGAATTAATTTTTAGTTTCTTCAGTTCTTCCCTGATATTGGCATCAGATCATGAGGTGAAAGGTTATAAAACCCAATTGTCTAGATCCAGAGTCAAATGAAAATCCATTCTGATTTGCAGGGTGCCCTACTGTTTTCAGAGTGAGAGTCAGTACAGTGGAAATTGCTTTTCATTATCACCACTGTCTAGGAGAGACTTAGGCATTCAGACAGGCATCATCTCTTGCATGGTCAAAATGACAATAGAACTTTTAAAAAGATGACTGGACTTGAAATAGGAGACTCTATTCTGAGCAAATACAACAGCCTTCGGAGGTGATATTAAAAGTTCTGCATGATCTGTGGTAGATGGGAAAAGAGCATGAGAGGAAACATAATTGCTCTGGTGTGGAGTAAGCTGCAGAGTGTGAAAGTGGACTTCTGTGAACAAAGATGAGCTGCTTCATTGTCGGGGCTATTGGGTCAGTGCTTGACCATAGGAAGTCTCCCGTGGGAAAAGGAAGTGCTATCCAAAAGTGGGGTCTATTTCTTTCTCTTCTTTCTGCATCCAGGGACACACTTTGTCAAGTGCCCCCAACCCAAAAGTTCCCTGCAGTATCTTCTTTCCTAATTCTCTCAGTGGCATCTGAGCAGGGATAAATAACTCTCACCTGATTCTGAGGATCAATAACCAGGGAAGCAAGGAAAACACCCTGGTGGTAGGCAGTCACTCAACATTGACCTCCATGGATCTCACAGATGCATCCGGTACTCCTTAGTAAGAAACCTCAGATTCATGAAGAAAAGAAGCAGAGAATGTATGGCTTGCTTGCCTGGGTCACTGATGCTTTGGGATCTTCAGCCTCCATCTGAATTCTAGACCCATGGAAGGAGCAAAATAAACTACCTACCTTGCTGCCCATGTCAATGTAATGAGAATATCCACCAGCCAACTAATTACCTTCATGGTGTAAATGGAAACAACTAGGAATATCAACTGTTTCTCAGCTACTTTCACATCATGTCGGTTCTGAATCCACCATATCTTCAGTGGCTGTGACTGTAGAGTGATGGGTCTCAGGCATGAGCTGCATTTCTTGAGGTTACTAGACAGAAACAACTTATAGATATCCCAATATGTACACACATATTCTCTTTCCTTGTCAGTCTCTACAAGGAGTAGGTAGCAAAATGTTTCCAGTTCCGACAAGAGTCAAGGAGCAAGAGGTATACAATTACACATACAATCAGGATGAAAATGTGATGTGAAATTCACAGGGATTCCTTTTTAATTTGTGCATTTTAAAGCCCAGGCAAATTTAGCATCAACTAAACTCTTATTCTATGTGATGAGTCTCTCATTCATTGGGAGAATCTGTCACATTACCTTAGAGACGAGATAGTTTAGCATGAGGAAAAAGAAGCTAGAGAGGTCCTGTGTTGTATATGTTCTTTGTCCCATATACTCTGTCCCACAGTCCATGCAGAAACCTTGCTTTTATCATATCCCATTCTCATACAAGTTTTGGTCTGACAGTCCCTCTGTTCCAGAGTACCTGAAATCCAGAGTTCACCTACCCTTTCTGAACAAAAAGACTATCAATCGCCAAAATAGTAAACAACAAGCCTTTATTGAACATTACTAAGTGCAGGGAAAAGACTAGACAGGGGAAACGAAATTGGAGTCCTTGACTCTGACCTCCAAGATATATAGCTATAAATCATTCAGGGACCACAGTCTAGAGGATGCATCTTTTCCTTATATCATTCTTTTAGGGAAAATCAAAGCACTGGCCATAATGGTAGCCGAGATATCATTTGTGACTGTGAAAACCTTATGGGCACTGGGAGGCAGAGCATGATCTAATTGCAAGGCTAGGGCTAGGAATGATAGACGGGAATACCATCCCACTCTTGCATACTGCTCTCTGGAGCTCACCTTCAAGCCCTATGCTCTTCTTGCCCTCAACAGGCCAGCTACTCCGGCAGGGTTGCAGACCACACACATGTTCGTGATAACTAGACAGAATCCCAGTGACCCCCGAAGTGTCTCTTTCACCTGCTTGGCCCTCTCATCCTCATGCCTCCATCTTCAGCACCCAGGTTTTCAGGGAAGGTGTGGGGGCAACTTCCTTGTAGCTGCTCAGCAGGCGCTTCAGCTTCTCACTCTTCTTGCTGCTGCTCTTGCTGCGCATGCTCAAATGCTGCTCTTTGCATGTGTTCTTGAGCTCTCACTTACTAAGCCCACTGCTTCCTTATGCTGCCAGGAGCCACAAAGCCTGGGGACACTTTCAAGATGGGACCTTAATGTTCTTTCCTTTTCTTTCTCCCCCTTCTCTGTTACCCATTTGCAAACAGCGCTCCTGTTATCTCCAGGTAAGAGGTGTCTGCCTTTTCCCTCTTTTCTGTTCTCACCAGTGCCATTACTTGGTTTTAAGATCAATGTCCATTATGTTACTTAACAGGAACTACAGGGTCAAGATAACCTGACAGTCCCCCAATGACTGAGAGACTCCTTACATAGAGTAATTGTGCGGAAGTAGATAATTCCTTGAGCATCGTTTTCATCAGTGAACATGGGAAAATGCATAGTTAGTCGTTAAAATAAAAGTTACCAAGAAGACAGTAGGTCATAGACTTCCCTGCATCTCGGCTCATCTGCCTCTTGTGTTGTTGGAGGGGAGATGGTCAGAGTTAGGACCAGAATCTCTGATAGGACTGACATAGAACTCAAAAGGAAAGACTGACCCCCAGGGACCCAGGGAGAAATAACCAAGAGCTGCTGAGAACAGGAAAGGCAGTTTGCTTAAAAAAATTTTTTTTCAGACTTTTACTGATCCTGGAGAGCTTCTGACTCATCACAGATGAGATCTTAATTGCTAGGTTTGGACTCATTTGTCATTTATCTTTAAAGTTACATATGCTCCAAACAGTGAAACTATGTGTGGAAACAGGGTTCCAGATAAGAAAGACATTTATAGATTTTACATTGGCAGGATTCTCTTTCAGAATTTAGATCCTATGTAGGACATGGACCTACTTTGGAAGTGTGCTGGCATGAGTGGAAGTCCTTCACAAATAGCATCCAACCCCAGGATCGGAAAGGAAAGCAGCCCTCCGCGTCTGACAGTACTGTACTCGATTGCAGATGGAGTGGGCTCCACAGACAGTTTCAATATGTTTTAAAAGGACATCTTACATTTCGTCTGTTCTTTAAACACATACACACATAAAGTACGGCCATTTAAGAGACGAAAGATCTTGCACTGGTGTTCCAAGTCACCTACAGGCCACCCCTTGGGTTTAAGAAGAGGCAGTAGGTGGAGTAAGATCATTTGCCTCCTTTGAGCCTTAAGCAAAAAGCGCACAGAGTTCACATGTTTTGCTTTTGTGAAAACATCACTACAGCCTCTTCGTCTTCTCATTTATTTTTATGCCAGCAGGAAAAGGGCTAGCTCCAGCTCTATGCTCTGCATTCTCCTCCTGGGATGTTGGTCTTTCTTTTCTCTTCTGCTCGTACTACCCTACATGAATATGTTCAGGCTTCTCTATTCCAGTTCTTGCCTTCACTACCTAACACACATATGTGGTCTAAGTTTCATTATACTTTTAACAAGATTTCAAACACCAGTAGAAATATAAAATACAGAGGGAACGTCCTATACCTATCTGTAAACCTCTGATTCAGGAGCCCTGGATTAGGCTTTAAATATACCAGAAGTCTCAAGTTTTGATTTTGATCTTCCTGAGAGGACAGGCCAACATGATGAACAGTGCCTGGTGGTGAAGGGCCAAGTTCCACCAAGTTCAAGGGCCTTAGAGTGAGAGCCCTGGCCACACCACTGCTTCTTTGTGGGGATGTCTGCAGAGCATTCACAGTCTATCCTTGTAGCCTGGGAAGCTCCTCATTCTTCCAATATTTGTCCAATCTTCCATCTTATTTATATTCAACCTCCTACCCCACCTCTCTCCCTTTCTAGTCCTAGAAATGAGAGTTTGTTTAGTCAGCCTGCCTGTCAAGATCACCTCTCCTTTATTCTTTTCACTTGAAATTCTGAGGAGCAATCAGAATCATTATCATTTGTCTTTTAAGTTTGAGGCTTGAAGACATTAACTGAACTTGAACTTAAAGTTATGACCATTATATAAAAATTAGAAAATGGGGAGGATAACCGCCAAGACACTAAGTCAGGGTTTATAGAAAGGCGTGTGAGTCAGTGAACAGAAATATACAGAGTGCTTCTGTTGGACCGCAGGTGACTTGGTGACAGAGGATTGGTTATTTGTCAAAGGGATTTTTGCAAAAGACTAGATAGAAAAAGTGACTGTCACCACAGGGGTAGACAGGTCAGCAGGAGGATCAATAATATGCCAGATGGATATAGTGCGAGATTGATAGCTAGACAAGGGGTGAGACAGGTACACTTATGTGTCACTGGAGAGCTCATTATATTGGTATAAAGTTTTTGTGGCACATGGAGAGTGTGACATGAGGGAACTGGGGAGGGAGGAGCAGAATAACACTGTCACTGCTGAGACAAGCCGTGTTATATGATGCCAAAGCCAGAGCGAAGAGGGAAAGCTTCTCCGTTCTTTAAGGAGTCTGTCTTTTCTAAGGGCTTTCCCCCCAGATTGCCTTGCAGTTCAGTTTCCAGAGCCGTTGTCCTTGTAAATACCCCCAGCACATTCAGACTCTCAGAGTTGCCTTCAGAATAAACTCATCAGAGACCCATATTAAATGAAGTGAGGCTGCTAGAAGATATCATTCAGTTTGGATATATATATATTATATATTATATATTATACATACATATATTATATATTATACATATATATATATATAAAAGAACGGGGAATAATTGAGTGCTCAGCCACAAACAAGGCATGTATAGCACCCCTCTAAGGCTCAGAGGACATTGTGGAAGAGGATCAGGAAGAAAGCAAGAGCCAGAGGATGTGAAGAAGGGCAACTGAATGTCATCTCCTGGACACAGTGCAGCCAGTTTAATCATGAACTCAGTGCAACTGCACTCACCTACACTGAGCCTGCACAAGAATGAACCTGTCAACAGCCAACCACAGAAGGGAAAGGTACTCGAGAGGACCCTCCCAACCTCCAACCCTAGTGACCATGATAGATTCTTGGAACTAGGGAGCCACTGACATCAATTGAGTAACCACTGGTGAGCCCACAAGCCTCTAGTAGAGAGTTCCAAAGCTACCCTTATGCAGGTGGCCCAGGTTAAACTCACTGGGTCTCAAAATAAAGCTTAAATGTGTGAATATGGACTTGTAAGGTTGAGAGAGGCTTGACAGGGGTGATAGGGAAGGAGGGAAGAGGTCCAGAGCAACTAGCGGGCGTTACGTGTGTGAGAAAATGTCCAAGCACAAATGTAACAGCCAAAAAAGACCTAGATCTTCAAAAACCACCAGAGCTACGATGGTGCAGCACCACGGACAGCTCCCAGGCATTGTGGGGAGTCCCTGCTCATTCATTGGTTGTGGAGACTCTGAGTCCAACAGCAAGCTCAGACACTGGAGCCTGCACACCATCAACTGTCCTCCTCATCCAGGTTAACTAAGGAAATGTTTATATACATGAGCCTCTCTACTTAATAAAACCCGTCCTTACTCCATAGCCTTTCCTAGGAGTTGCTTTCATCGAAACCCCAAGAACCCAAGTTTTCTGCCTCTCGCTTGACTAATTCCTCCACTACAGAAATTAAAAAAAAAAAAAAAAGACTTCCTTGGCCTCTGACCCACTTTGTCCTTGGGATTATCCAAGGACGAGAGGATTCCCGTGGGAGGCTGACTGTGTGGAATGGAAGCAATTAAGGAGCTGAATAAAAGAACTAATTGCATGTGAGAGTGCCGAGTTGGATGGGGAGATGTGCAAATGAGCTCTGAAAGAAACAGGCTGCCAAGAGCGATTTTCTAATCAAAGGGGAATAAAAAGATTCAATCTCTATTTCACTCTAATCCAGAAAACATGTCTTCATGGTGAAGTGGCTGGAGGACGGACTTACCAGCTGAAGTGGAAAAACTGTTTAACTGTCCAGCATGAGAAGGGACCATTGGTAAATGATGCAAGATGCTGAGGGACTCGGAGAATGCTTACAAAGAAAATAAAGGGAGAATTTTTGTTTTATTTTTGCTTTGAATGTTTTTTTTTTTAATTCTAGAAGAAATGATCCTGCCCTGTATAGAAATCCTGAAGGTCTATCATCAGAACACCATGAAGTTTCTTGAAAATGGTCCGGGTTTCTCCTAGTAAAGATGCCATTCACCTGTGCAAAATGGAGATATCTCTGCAAATATCCCCCTTTCTCTTTCATAGATGGGGCAGCGCCAACAATGTTGAAAACAGGTGCTAATAGGGGGCAGTAGGCAGTGCATTTGGACCCACGTGTCTTCCAGAACTCTTACATGAAGCAGTGGACAACCAGTTCCAGCGTCTCAAAATAGTTAAAGACCATGATGCTTGGCTTTTCTTCCCAGCTCTGCAGCCAACTCTCCAAATGGCTTGGGAGTTTCATTTGGTACCATTCACTGGGAATTCTTTGGGTCAGATTCCCTACTTGGGAATAAAACAAAAAGAGAAATGCTCATCTCCGGCCTACTACGAGCATGGTCGAGGTCTGATCGCAGAGTGTTCGGCCCTTAGTAGAAAGAGAAATTAGGAATACCCAGCCCCTGTTCTCGAGAGGTCCTCGCTTTGCACCCACTGCCCGTGTCCCTGAGCTATAATGTCCTGGAAGGTGGAAAAGGCGCTAAAGCCAATCTGATTTTTCTTCTGTTGCAGAGGTGACAGACAGGAAGCTGACTGTGGAGGAAGAGGAGGCCAAGAGAATAGCAGAGATGGGAAAGCCAGTATTGGGTGAACACCCCAAACTAGAGGTCATCATTGAAGAGTCCTATGAGTTCAAGGTCAGACCATCAGTGAGGTGTAATGAAATAATAGCTAACTAAGGTGGGGAACTGAAAAATATGAGGCTGTTTCTAATTTCACCACTGAGGATGTGAACTAGAAACTGAACAAATCACTCATCCACCCCAGGTCTCAGTTTCCCCATTTATACCATGTAACAGGTAGTGCTGGTTATTTGTTTGCTAGGGGTACTACAGGAAAACACGATATAAAATATGAAGCAAGTAGGGGAGGGAGCCCTTAGTGTGTAACCACAACTGTGTGTTTTAAAGACACTAAAACTGCAGGACGAGCTCTACTGACATCTTATTCTATAGTTACATTTCAAGCCGGGTGGGGTGGGCCGGGCCTTTAAGACCAGGCACGTGTGAGGCTGAAGCTGGTATATCTCTGTGAGTTCAAGGCCAGCCTGGTCTATATAGAGAATTCCATGACAACCAGAGCTGCACAATACAGAGACCCTGTCTCAAAAAGACCACAAAAAACCCTCTACAGTTACATTCCTCTGGACACCCAGTGTCAGAATTCACAACCAAAGGAAAGGGAACTAGGGGGATTGCCCAAGAAGATATCATCCAAGGACAACTCACGGAACGCTTTTAGAACTCCTGCAGTTCAAGGCCTCTTTCATCCCTTTGTAACACGAGAGGCCTCATTGGTTTTGAGAACTCTAACCTCATGATTCCAAGTTTTTCTCTCCATGACAGAGTACAGTGGATAAGCTAATCAAGAAGACAAACCTGGCGTTGGTTGTGGGGACCCATTCCTGGAGGGACCAGTTCATGGAAGCCATCACTGTTAGTGCAGGTAAGAGGACCCTCAAGATGGCCTTGCTAAGAGTACAGACAACCCCCAAGAAAGAAGATCATGCCCTGCTTAGTGGCTAATCACTTTCAAGGAAAGCTCTTCAGTGGGGTCTTCCCAGCTCCGGTCTGTTTACCTATTCCAACGGTTAACTAAAAAAGAGTCGTGACATCTGGCTTCCTGATTCTGCTATGTGAACTAGTGCAAATATCCTCTCTATATTCAGTGTTTTCTGCCTTTCTCAGAAGTGCAAGTACAAGATACACACACATGTAATTCTAGTTCCCATCAGTCCTTATCTTCTCACTAGTTTGCATCTCCTTTCCTGTCAAATGGAAAACAATTCTAGTTTAGAGACTGGATGTTAAGAGTTAGCAAAATGCTTTGCATTGACCCCCTGACACATCTCCACCCTGGATGATTTCTTTGACATTTGCAGGATGACCCCACCATACTGTCCCCAGCCTAGGGAGAAGTCCCGGATACCTGCAGGTGTGTTGGAATGAGGATAGACAGGGTCTCCCAACCGCCCCTGTATTGTCTCTCAGCGACACTGTAGTTCTCTTGAACTGACAGGCACTACTGGCCTTGTCTTTTTCCATGAGCTTTTGTTGTCATAGCAACCCACAGGGTCACATCCCTAAGGTCCCAGAGCCAGAGCAAAAGCTCAGCCGGGAAGAGAGGCTGGCTACTGCGGCTCTCCTGCTTTCACATCCATTCCACTGTGTCCCTCCTGATGGCCTGACTGTGCCCCTCAAGAGACAACAAAAGAAATGTAGGCCACATAGTCTACCTCCCTTCTCAAAGGAGGGAACTGAAGTTCAAAAACCATAGGTAAAGTACCCCAGGCTGATTTCCTTCATTTAAAATTGGAATTAGAGCCCAGATGCCTGGCTTCTGTTCTTTCCAAACCCAAAGCATTTAAAGTTACCCTTGAAGGGGCACAGGAACCTCTCAGCACATTCTCTCTGGGGCCACTGAAGGGGCACACGTACCCCCAGACTGCCAGAGACCATCCTTGCTCTGTTCCATGGGATAGCTGAGGAAGGGTACTGCCTCCATGATCTGGAACAACAGTCATCCCTCTGGGGATAGAATGGCAGAATTATGGTTGTCATTGCTGTAGACAGGTTAGAAAACTTGAGAGGGACCCCATCAGTACACAGCGAAGAGTGATCAAACACACAGCCAATTTTGTTTTCTTTGCCTAGAAAATCAAATACAGCCTGTCCCTGCCTCCTTTCTCCCTCCCCCTTGTCCTCCTGTTCTCCTGCTCTGCCTCTTGACCTCATCCTCTCTCCTTTTTCTTTAGTCCACAGCTTGCTCAGTTTCTCCCATGTTCACTTAGCACTCTGCCTTTCAACTGACCAGTGACCACATGACCAATTTGTTTCTCAATTCCCCGGCGTTTAACTGGTGCCCACACCCTGTTCCTCACTTGCTGTCCAGAGAGAACTGAATCCCCATCCTGGCCCAGGATGCCTGTAATGTGGGTTGGATTTGACTTTTTCATGAATGAAGACCTGATCTCACTTCCCTGCCTCAAGCCTGTTTATCTTACCTCCAGCAGGGGATGAGGATGAGGATGAATCGGGAGAGGAGAGGCTGCCTTCCTGCTTTGACTATGTTATGCACTTCCTGACAGTCTTCTGGAAGGTGCTTTTTGCCTGTGTGCCCCCCACGGAGTACTGCCACGGCTGGGCCTGCTTTGTGGTCTCCATCCTCATTATTGGCATGCTCACCGCCATCATCGGGGACCTAGCCTCTCACTTCGGCTGCACAATTGGGCTCAAAGATTCAGTCACAGCTGTTGTATTCGTGGCATTCGGCACCTCTGTACCAGGTGAGAGTGAGAGGTACTTAAGTTTGCAAAGAGGATATCCCCTGGTTCAAATGACCCCCACACTCTGCCTCGTCTCAGATCTGAAGCAACAGGCACTGTGGGTGATAACCAGGTCACATGTTCAATCCCTGCCCTGCTCACCAAAACCTTACTAGGCAGAAAAACTGAGTTCTACCAAGGATATGGTACTGACAAAGTAAGTGGCCCAATTTCTTAGCCTTTATATTGTATTAATAGGACACAAGCAATGCAATTAAACTAATTAAGAGAGATTAAATATTAGTCTGCTTATAAATGTCCCTATAGAAATGCCCATAGTCCTTCTTGGCCTCCCCTGCTCTTGTGGTCATCTATGAGGGCAAAGTGTCTCCTGTCAGAACAGGCATAAGAACCTTAGTCGAGATTTGTCCTTTCATGTGAGGAATTACAGGCTTTTTATTTTCTTCTAAATATCCAAAGACAAACAGCAGTAGGCATTCGTTAATTCATTTAGTAGACTAATATTTACTGAGCTCCTGTGATGTCTAATACAGTGCTGTGGTAGCTGCACATCTATTATGTGAGTCAAGGCAAACATGTTTCCTTCTCAGCCCTCAGCTAAAATTCTAGCAAAGGAAACTAGACCCAAATGACTTAAAAAAAATCTTAATGATAACTATGAAGTAAAGGTGTCAAACAGGGAGCCTTAGGTTAAGCTGGGTCAGGGCAGGTCTTATGGAAACCAGGACTGAATGACAAGCAGTGGGTAGTAGGTACAGCATGGCTGCATTAGTCCAGGCTCCCTACTTAATTCAATCTGGGTCTCTATGGCATCTGAACTCTGACCTTTAGCCAGCTTCAAGTACTTGGACTGAATCTCACCAGGCAGGAGTCTGCAGGGTGAACCAAGGGCAACCTTGGTTGTAGCAAAGAAACATCCTTTGGGAGATCAGTTACACCTATTAATTTCTTCAGCATGGCTGTAACAAAAACCCCAAGAGAAAAGCTTAAAGAAGGAAGGATTCATTTCGCTCACAGTTTCAGGGGTGTTAACACAACCTGGCAGGGAAGGTAACATGATGGAGGAAAGCAATTCACATCATGGTTGACAAGAACCAGAGAATGAGAAAGTAGGAAAAGGCCCACGGCAAGCTATAAGCTCCAAGGAATGTCTCCCAGCGAGCCATTTCCCACAACTAGGTCCCTCCTACCTTTCACTACCTCCTAATAACACCATCATATTGTGACTTCATCAATGAATTCCTCCATTCCTTGAGATCTAATAGTCTCTGGAAACTTCATCACAGATGCACCCAGAGGTGTGCCCTACCAATTCCCCTGGGTGAGTCTCCCGTCTAACCGAGTTGGAACTCAGAATGAATCATCACACTATATCTACACCACACTCCAGGAACTCTTCCTTCTAAAAGCCCAGCACAGACCAGGGTGGGGGAAGGAGAGTATTAGTGATGCCAGAAGTCTGGCTATTATGGAAATGAATCTGTTGGTAAGAAATCATATGATGCCGGGAGCTTTGCCCTGTGGTCACTGTTCTCCAGGCCTTGATGTGCCTAAACTGACAGAGGGAAAGGAGCAGATGTGCGGGGCAAGACATGTGGGAAAAAACAATGGAGGACAGAGTCAAATCGCAAGGTCATAGGCAAGCTGGGGCAAGAAGCTTTCTCTGGGAGATCCAAGAAAATTGACAACAGTGAATTATCAGGATATACTGGGTAGGGAGATAGCTTGGGGCATTTCCAAGGCCTGGAAATTGGTCCAGAAAGCACCTGACAATGTTGGGGCTTTCAAGAGAATATGCTATGGTCCATGCCTCTGGTGTCACAGCTTTTGTTAAAGCTCTTTGGGAATGAGAGCATGTTATGGACAGGGCCCTCCCCATGGGGATTCTAGGGTTAAGTCTCTAGCTAACTTAAGTGGCCTGGTGTAGGCTTGTTGATCCTGATTCTCCTGAGTGCATGAGCATTGCTCAGTCACTTTCAGGGTTAAGTGAGCACATGCCCCACATGACAGTTACGACCAATCATCTACTCAAGCTGCTTCCCAGGATGTGAAAGTTCCTGAGCAGATGTTATGAAATGACTGAGTCTTCTTGGCTAAAAACATAGTCAACAGGGAATGATATGTCCACTTGGTAAATATTGGGACAGGAATAACTCCTAGGATGCTTCAGCTACATACAGATGAGGAACAGGAGACCCAGACCCATAACTGGATATGCCCAAGGCTATACAACTCCTAAGTGACCCCTTTGCCCATGCTGCCAAGCTGCCTATGGGGGCTACCCAAAGACAAGCCCTGCACATCCCAGCCTCCCACAGCTCCCATTTGTCTCTGTCCTTTTCCAGATACATTTGCCAGCAAAGCGGCTGCCCTGCAGGATGTGTATGCAGATGCCTCCATTGGCAACGTCACCGGCAGTAATGCTGTCAACGTCTTCCTGGGTATTGGCTTGGCCTGGTCCGTGGCCGCCATCTACTGGGCCATGCAGGGACAGGAGTTCCACGTGTCCGCTGGCACTCTAGCCTTCTCTGTCACTCTTTTCACCATCTTTGCGTTTGTCTGCCTCAGTGTGCTCTTGTACCGTCGGCGGCCCCACCTGGGCGGGGAGCTCGGAGGTCCCCGTGGCTGCAAGCTTGCCACGACGTGGCTCTTTGTGAGCCTGTGGCTCCTCTACATACTTTTTGCCACACTGGAGGCCTACTGCTACATCAAGGGGTTCTGAACCACCAGAGCAAGACCTCCACAGGGCAGGCCTAGGACTTCTCCTAAGAGAAGGGCGCTTCCTCACCAACCTTTCCAGGTTGAGCAGCCCTGGAGAAGCAGCATCAGGACCCCAGCCCTATGAGGGCTCCTGACCTAGGCCCTGGCACTGCACAGTAAGGGCAAAATCCAACGGAATGGAGGAGACACCCACTGTCCAAAGTATTTAATTAGAAACAAACCAACAACAGCAACAAATCCACCTCTACCCCCCATCCTCCACTCATGTCCCTGGGCCTTCTCTTGTGTATCCCACCACCCGACTATTCCTTTGACTCTAGTTCCCTGAGGGACAGGGCTTCCCCTGTCTCCAGCGACACGCATCAAGACTCCCTCATTCATCTGTCGGGGTGTGAGAACGAGCCGTCTCCGCATGGCTGATTTGGGGTGCTCTTTTCTTCGAATTGTCATTGTGATCACTTTCACCTTCCTATCAGGTTCCACTTAATGTCTTGTCTTTTCTTTCTGAAGTTAGTGACAAAGGACCCCGGAAGGAATGCCAGGTCTGAGCGACAGACAGAGGCATGGACTTGCTGACACACTCCCCCCCCTGCTCTCACAAAGCCGCAGCTGTCCCTTGGCTCCAACTCAGGGTGCAGGAGCAGTTTCGTCTGCTTTGCGCTGACATCACACCCAAACTACAGAGCAATCACACTCTTCTCTGTGGAGGTCACGCTCCTGCTCTGTGTGGTGTGTCAGCATCCCTGTGTGTGCCCTCCCACAGAGAGACTTGCCAGGTTGAGGCTGGGGAATAGAAATAAGAGTGCTCCATGCTGACCAAGGGCAGCTGGAGAAACAAAAGAGAAACCCCTCTCCAGTGTTTTTGGGGTTTGTGTGTGAGACTGGGGAGCTCTCTAAAGGAGCGGGTCACATGTAGAGTGTCAGTGTTTCTGGGGAATGCCAGCATTACCAACCCTCCCTCACTAATGTGCCATACTCAGAAGGCTGAGCAGAACGCTTGGGGTGATGTGAGAATTTAGAGGCTTGTAAGAGAACAGGGGTCTCCTTCCTCCTCTCCTGGCCTTCAGGCTACTTTCGAAGCATGTTCACAAGATAGGAACTGGAATCTCTCATTTCCCCCATGTTCCTGCTTGTTTTTAAACCTCAGAGAGTTCTCTTCCCAGCCTGTGGGGTATTTCTTATACCCCCTCCCTCCCTAGGAATCCAAGTCATCACATTCCCAAGGAGCCTGGGCTCATAGAAAATGAGGACTGACACCCTGACACCCTGGCCTCCCAGACCTTTTCTTGATGTATTTGAGAAGAACTGGCTTACACACACACACACACACACACACACACACACACACACACACTACAAAACTGCCCACGGGTCTTGAGGCTTTCTGCATTGACATAAATACATTTTCTAAGAGAGAAAAATGAAATTAAAACAACACCTGTTTAATTTTAAACACATTTTTTAAGAAAAAATAAAAAAGAAAACAATGTTCGTGTCCTAAGCTATGTTGACAGTTGCCGGTGGAAATGCTGGGTTGGTTTAAAAAAAAATAAATAAATAAAAGCAAAAGGTCTACTTATATGTCTCTATACACACAGCCTGCTTCTCCCCATGTTTCTTCAATGAATGGTCCAGGGGTCAACTTGGGAATCTGCTGAGTAGATGCAATTGAATCGAAGATGTCATCTCCCATCATACTCAAGTATTAATGTGCTAGACATAGAAGAAAAAAAGTTCAGGGAAATGCCACCTGTCACAGCCCAGACTTGAAGCTAGAAGACATAGGTACTAGGAATCGTGTTGGTGAAGGCGAGGGAGCATTTGTACCAGCAGAGCACAGCAGGGCGGGACTTTGGCTAGGAAGCCACAGTTAGCCAGAGGTTCACACACAGACTCGGATGATGAGCATTCATTTGCTCATCACGTGTTCAAAACTCCTGCAGTGAACACCTTCCACGTACTCAGTGACACTCTGGTGACACAAAGAAGATTCAGTTCTTGACCACAAGAAAGTCGTGATCAAGGAGATGAAATATTTTTTTGTTTCATTTTTTATTAAGAAAATTTTTTATTCATTTTACATACCAATCAAAGATCCCCCTCTTCCCTCCTCCCATCCCTCCAGCCTCCCCCTCCCAATCCACCCTCCATTCCTTCCTATAAGAAGGTAAGGCCTACCATGGGGAGGTATACTAAATAAAAAATGCTCTAATACAGTGTTTTGGAGTTCTAAGAAACAGAAACCAATTAAATGGTTCTAGAAACAGAGGGGAAGCACTGAGATGCCTGGTAGGGGAGAGCTGTCTGCGAAACTCGATCAGGAAACTGAAAAAGCAAACTGCCTTCCATGCCTCCCATTCACATGCTCTCTCCAGTCCTTGCTTCTATCTGACTGTGGAGCCTTTCCCTTCCCGTCTCCCTGGGGGTCCCCTCTGTTTGGCTGTTCAACAGTCCAGCTCAGTTGACAGCCCTGGTGGGATTTCACGGCCTCACAACTCCACAGAACTGACTGAAGCTCTCTTTGGGGGATCTGAGAGCAAATTCTCAATTGAGGGAATACAATTAATTCCCCATACCCAGAAGGGCATTTCTAGAAGACGGAAACTTTTATAGACACTCTCTTGGATCGTGTGGTTGTGTGTGTGTGTGAGGGGTGGAGAGAGAGAGAGAGAGAGAGAGAGAGAGAGAGAGCACATGAATAGGTAAAGGAAGAGTGTATGGATGGGTAGCTGTGCACCAAGCCCATTCCAGGCCCAGAGAAGTCAGAGAAAGTGAGGAGGTAGGAATTGCACGTGTGCGTTAGTGCCCCTTCCAAATGCTAAGTAGCGGAAGGAGCCTAGGAAGTTTGTGAACAATTAGGTGCAAAAAAAAAAAAAACAAACCTGTACCACAGGTGCTCTAAGTGTGGCATGAACAGAGGGCCACGGAACACAGTGGTAACAACACTGACTTGGTCCTGAGGAATTACGAAGGACCTCACTGAGGATGGGATCTTAAAGCAAAATATACGGTAATTTACTCTGGTGAACAGACTCAGCACTAGAGGACAGACGAAAAGGAACCAGCTGGGACCATGGCGTGGAGCTCAAGAAGGAGAAACGCAGGTGGATGCTAGCTGTGGCCTGCGTGCGTATCTAAGAAAGGTTAAGGCCAATGATCGTGTGTTCAAGGCAAAAGGAAAGAAAAGGAATGGGAAGAAAATTCTACCATTACCAAAATGAATAAATAAGTACTACTTACCTTTTTGCACTGAGGAATTTAGTCCTTGCCTAGGCTTAATTTTCTAGCCAAACTGAGGCTAAGAAAGCAGATTTGAGAACACAAGTCCTTCAAAGAAGTGATAACTAGAAAATGATAGATAGGTAAGTAGGTAGATAGGTAGATAGATGATAGATAAGATAGATAGATAGATAGATAGATAGATAGATAGATAGATAGATAGATAGATAGATAGATAGAAGATAGGTAGATAGACAGATAGATAAGCAGGAAGATCTTATATATATATAATATAAAGACTCATTCTATTTTATTGCTAGTTGAGAATGAAAAAGAAATGTCTCCTAGCTGATTCCATGGGAGAGACAGGAGCATGAACTCCATTTGTGCTCATCTCTCCCCTGCTTAGAGTCACATGTAGATCACCCAGACATCAGACTTTGTAGACAGAAGTTGAGGTTCATCTGATGAGCCCTAGTGAATGTGGAGGAGGGTTGAGGCTGGTGTCCATGGGGAGGAAGGAGCTGGGTGTGAGTCTAGACACAACAACTAGTTCTCCAGCTTGAGTGAATGCCTCTCTTGGCGCACAGCAGCTGAAGGCTTCTGAAGCCAATTACTTCCAACACTAATGCTGAGATCCTAGAACATATACACCAGGGGGTGGGGTACACAAGGTGATGTACAAACTGCCTGACAGCCATAACTGGCAAGACTGCAAGCATCCCTTCGGGGTGCCTTGGTCCCACAGGCTGTACATCCATCAATGTGAAGATAACATTGCCAGCCAGTGTGCACCAGCAGAGCCCATGCCTTTATCTCATTCATTTTCAGGACATAATAACTATCATAATAGATCAACCCTAGCATTTCCATAGCTTAAGAGAAAATGAAGTTTATTCCCGATTCATGCGATGATCTAAGGAGGATGTTCTTAGTCAGCAGGTAACTTTCTTCTCCACGTGATGACTCAGGGACTTGGTTTCTTTCATTTTATAGGTGCCAGTCTCTGCATGTCTTGTCCATTCGTCTCAAATGGGAAGTAAATTGGAGGTGGTGTGCACATCTCTAACTGCCTTGCCTCCCAAGTAATGTCACATTTGCTCACATCCAATTAGTAGAAGCTAGTCACTTTTACTCATTCAAATGCAAAGGAGACTGAAATACAGTCCTTAGCTGGGCAGTCACTCTCCTGTAACCTCTCTAAACTGCAAAAGGCTCTTTTGTAATAAATGATTGTCCTGCCACAATGCCTTTGCGATTAAGGACGGATATTTTAATATTAATGGCCAAGAGCAATATGATCTATGTCTATGCAGTTTTCAGAGCCTTTAATATACATCATTTTTGTCTGATAAGAGCCATAAGAGGTAGATATTATTCTTTTCTGTCAAGCAGGTTACGAGTGGTTATATGATTAGCCTGGAGCACACAGACAGTACAGATCAGGGAGAGACATAGGTCTGATTCCAAATTTTGCTCAGAGTGCTTGTTCCAGAATATCATGACCTCTTGTAACAAACACCAGAACAAAGAATGGGAAGAGGCTAGAATTACAGGAGGCTGAATGTAGCCAGAGAAAGAAGCCCACAGAAAGGCAGCCAGCTGGCAATTGGGAGTACAGGAGGAGGAACCAGCAGTTAGTTCTCTGGTCCTTCCACGATGTCTTTTCACCTACCTCGCCCTCATCCTTACTGAATGAGGAGCTGGTTAGGGTGATGTACCTGCAGAGCTCAGGGGCAGACCAGGGAAATTTCACTTTGATAAAATCATTTGCATTGGTAATTAAAGATGGAGAGTCATCTGGCCCCAGGAAGAGGGGATTAAAAAACACATCTTCCGGGATAAGGGTATTCAAAAGGATTCCCAGAAAACTACCCTGGCAAGTATGTCACGTGACACTCAGAGAGGTGTGTCTTGGCCTGTTTTGTGTTGCTTTAATAAATCTCTCCTGGGTCTGAATACTTTATATAGAAGTATCTAGCTTACGTTTCTGTTGGTTCACGACCACGGTGTTGACACTTGCGTAGCTTCTACTGAGGGACTTAGGATGTGTCACAACATGGCTAAGAAACGAATGGGCATGTGGGGGGGAACAAAGGGATCCAAAGAACTGACTCACATTATAACAACCCATTTTCCCCAAAACTACCACAGGAACCACACTGACGCCGTCATGGCAGAGCACCCAGAGCCCAATTACCTCTTGAAGGTCCTATCAGTACTCCCTCAACACTGTTACGTTAGGAGTTCAGCCTCATTGTGATGAGGCTGTGTGATTGAGCTACACGTGGCTCAGTGATGGAGCACGTGTCTAGCGTGGGTGAGGGCCTGGGTTCAATCTTCACCAAGCAAGAAGAGCTTCGGTAGAGACCAAACCATAACAGACAGACTCAAACTGACTCTATAAAAAATGAATTTAACCTTTCCTAATAAACATAAAGCTTCCTTCTTTTATTTTTATTCCACATTTACTGTTTAATATATAGATAAAAATTATGTATAAAGCATATAATGTGTTACACATACTGATATGTGTATACACTATAAAATTATCTCAATCAAACTAATATTATATACACGTGTCATATGTGTGTATACATTTATAACATAAATATATGCGTATGTGCATCACTTCATATAGTCACTCTTTGGTATGATAAGAATGCCTCAGCTCTGCTCTCAGGGAATTTAAAGTTTATGTTCCATGCACTGTTAACAATGGTCATCATGCCATTATGCCTCAGGTCTGCAGAACCTATGCAGCCATAACTGCAAGGTTGGACTCTCTAGCCAGCATCTGCCCATGCCCCTAATCCCAGTCATTGATAGAACTCTTCCAACTTTCTGTTCCGTTCATCTGACTTTTTAGTAACGTTCCATATATAAATGAGATCATGTGCCATTTATCTTTCTGTGTTTGGCTTGTTTCACTTAGCCTGGTTTCTTCTAAGCTCCTCCACATTGTACATAGCAAGATTTCCTTCTTTTTAAGACCAAGTGATGGTTTGTTTCTGTTGCTGTGACAAAATACACATACAAAAAAAAAACAATTTAGGGGAGAAGGGAGCTTAATTTAGCTTATAATTCCAGATTACTGTCCATCATCATGGAGAAGTCAAGGCAGGAACTTCAAATAGCTAGTCCTTATTACAACCAAAGTCAAGAGCAGAAAGAAATTAATGCACAATGCTTGCTCGCTTGCTTGCTTGTTTGCGCTCGACCTGATATTTCCATTTTGGTACAGTTAGGGAGCCCCTGTCTAAGGAATAGTACTGCTTACAGTGGGCTGTGTCTTCCCATATCAATTGACGTAACTAAGACAATCCCTCACAGACATACTCACAGGACAACCCAATGTAGACAATGTGGATATTCTCTCCCGATGGAAATTCTAGGTTGTGTCAAGTGACAATTAATAACTATCACAGTAATAGCCCACTAATTTATTTATTCCTTTATTCAACAACACACACTTAGATTGTTTCTATATTTGGCTACAATCCAAAAATTGGAAATCGGATGTTGTGACTAATCTCTCAGGGAATATAGGTACACGATGTCTCTTTGGAATACAGATGCTATTTCATTCCTTATGTACTCAGAAAGAGGATGAGTCATTCTTTTTAAAATTTTTGGAAAGGGCTTGACCCAATGTCAACTATTTTGGTGCCTCAGAATGTTTAGATTCTGACTTTTGGTCTTCGTTCTTCCTGTTGCGTCTCAAGTCCTTCCTAACTTCTGTCTCAGCGGGAACTGGGTGTCACTCGGTCATCTTTTTTACACCTGCGTGGCAGTGGAATTGCTCCGATTCTGCATGGTAGCTGTTTAGTCTTTCATTATGATGAAAGTACAACCTCCAACTCTGCTGCCATTTCATACTTTGATACATTGGACAAGTATCAAGCTAAAGAAAAAGGCCAACTAGTGTTCATAGATCATGTGGTCTATCTGATTATTGAGGACATACACCATTATGGATGCGCTCTGGTAGGCATTCTTGTGGGACACTATTGTTCATACAGTGGACCTCATTCCACACCTTCCCCAAATTTATTCATATTTCAGTCTGTTTTCTATTTACATTATTAAATGCCATAGACTGGATATTTTATAAATATAAGAGAATGTCTTTCACTAATGGAGGCTGGGAAGTCCAAGGATAAAGGGCCTTAACTGATGGGAGCCAACTCACTGATGGAAACACTATGCAGAATCCTAAGGTGCACAGGGCATCACATGGTGAAACAGTACAAACCTACTATCTCCTGCCTTTCTTCTTCTTATGAGGCCACTAACACACTCATGGATGCTTCCAATGCTTGCTAGCATCTAATTCCAAGTGATTCACAGAGGCTCCACTCCAGATAGTATTGATACATAACTCTGAGGATTATGCTTCAACACGTGTTTTGGAAGGGACAAACACCCAGACCATAGTGCTTAGCCACTTACTAAGCTGCTGTGGGATGTCCTATATGCTGTGAATATATGTTGCTATGATTGATTGATAAATAAAACGCTGATTGGCCAGTAGCTAAGCAGGAAGGATAGTGTAGGCGGGACAAGGAGAGAGGAGAATACTGGGTGGAAGAAGGCTGAGTCAGGAGTAGCCAGCCACCAACATGTAAGATACTGGTAAGCCACAAGCCACATGGCAAGGTATAGATTTATAGAAATGGGTTAATTTAAGATATAAGAACTAGATAGCAAGAAGCCTGCCATGGTCATACAGTTTATAAGTAATATAAGCGTCTGAATGATTATTTTATAAGTGGGCTGCGGGGCTGCAGGGGCTTGGTGGGGCCTGGAGAGAAACTCTCCAGCTATACTAAGGTATTAATAGAAGTTCATAATTAGATCCATAATTCAAGCCAACGTAGACATGTAGGTGTCTGAGAGGATTTCCATCCACCACAGTCTTTGAGGGTGTCCTAGTTAGGGTTACTATTGCTCAGGTGAAACACCATAACCAAAACCCTTTCAAGAGGAAAGGGTTTATTTGGCTTACACTTCCGCAGGTAGTCCATCATTAAAGGAAGTCAAGACAGGAACTTAAATAGGGCAGGGACCTGGAGGCAAGAGCTGATGCAGAGACCATGGAGGAATACTACTGACTGGCTTGCTCCCCATGGCTTGCTCAGTCTGCTTTCTCAAGAACCCAGGACCATAGCCCAGGGATAGCACCACCCACAATGGGCTGGGCCCTTCCCTACCAATCACTAATTAAGAACATGCCCTACAGATGAATCTTATGGAGGCATTTTCTCAAATGGGGTTCCCTTTTTTCATATGATTCTAGTTTGAAGTTGATATAAAACTAGCCAGGACAGAGGGTCGTTCCCAATAGTACTAGGGCATGGCACTGTCCATGTCTAAATGGTGCTAGCTAGCACACTGCACAGAGGCATTCTTGAATTAAGCTTATGGATTTTTTTCTTCTCATTTATAAATTCCCAAAAAGTGTCTGAGACAGAGGGAATATAGCTATGTGTACATTCACCATGAGACTCTTAGCCAACTGTTTATGCAGCCTATAGGTGCATTCTTGACCTGATTGGGCTGTACTCTCCATATCTCTTCAATCTGAAGATGGGATGCTGTTGTGCAAGTCCATATAGCTTGTTGGGTAAGGTACCCAGGTCTGTATGGGTAGTTTAAATGACCTGATTTCAGCCCTTCCCCACCAATATCCTTACAACACTTGATGGAGCTGAGCGTTGTAGTCATGCTTCCACTGGGTCTTGATCTACATCCCCAGTCTTCTCCAAAGCTACAGGAGAAATTCTTTAAGAGCATCCTGGGAGGACCACCAGCTCTTCACATACATAGGCACAGCTACAAGATTGGTTGGCACCTCATGTCCCAGCTCTACTCCCTTCTACCACCGCCGCCACCGCCGCCACTGCCGCCACCACCACCACCACCAATACCACCACCCACATGCAGCAGATTTGGTGATCAGAACATCTAGACACTGAGCAGGGAGGGGAGATGAAGAACCCAAACAGGAAGCAGATGAAGATCAGCCTGTATTCCCAGTGTTTGGCAGGGCTTAGACAGGTGAGGGTCCCACTGGTGAATGGACACCCCAGAAGAGCCTGGTTCAGATGCAGTCTCAATAGGAAAGCAGAAGCAGGGGCCGTAAATCAAAGATGACATGGAGTATATTCGTGTGGAAAAACATGAAAGAGGTCACACCAAAGCTGAACTGCCCATACCAAAAAGGCCAGCTTGCACAATGGGGAAGAAAAGCTAGCGTTAAACCAAGAAATGACTATGTGATGGTTTCAAAGAAAATGGCCCCCCAAAAGGAGAGGCACTATTAGAAGGTGTAGTCTTGTTGGAGGAAAAGTGTCACTGTGGGGTGGGCTTTGAGGTCTCATTTATGCTCAAGCCATACCCAGTGAGATAGACCACTTCCTGCAAGTCAAGATGTAGAACTCTCAGCTCCTTCTCCAGCACCATGTCTGCCTGCATGCCACCATGTCCCACCATGATGATAATGAACTGAAACTGTTAGCCACCTCAAGTAAATGTTCTTCTTTATAAGAGTTGTCGTGGTTATGGTGTCTCTTCACAAAAACAGAAACCCTGAGACAGCTACAATGAACGCAGAGGGCTCATGGTTTCTCTTCCTTTCCCTCCTCCTGTCTCCATCACAAAGAATTATAAAGCAGAAGAGTGGCTGGCCTGGAGCCAGACTGGAGCCCCACTG
>CABHPQ010171857.1:0-42657 GCA_902168405.1 Peromyscus aztecus | reverse complement strand
CTGCGGAGGCTGTGCTGGGGGAGGGTGGGGGTTAGGGCTGCTGCTGGGGAGGAGGGCTTTAGGCAACTATTACAGTGTGCGTCTGCGATAGCAAATTTGTGTTTGATAGCATAACCATGTGGGTGTGGAAGGACATGCTCAACTAGTTCCCAGGGGGAGGTATGTGCTTGAATTAAGAGTAGTTTAAGATTGTAAAAGCAATATGTGCTTGCTATAAATGTTCAGATATTCTAGAGGCATGTAAACAGAAAGCCCGAGTTACCTGTCTTAGATACTCTGTTAACATCTTAGAATGTGCTCTCTCGGGCTTAGCATTGTGTGTGTTTGTGTACAATATTTTACATGCAGTGGCCCTTCCTGTGGAAGTATGCTAGTCACATTTCTGTTACTATAACAGATGTTCTGGACAGTTAGTTTATAGAGAGAAAAGGTTGATTTCATCTCAGAGTTTCTGAGGTTTTAGTACTGGTGCATTGGCCTTACTGTTTTTTAGTTTGTGGTAAGAGGGCAACATGGCAGGAGCTTTGGCAGAGGAGACCCAGTCACCCCACACCCAGGAAGCAAAAGAGAGAAGGAGGAAGGGCCTGCAGTCCCATAATCCAGTTCATTCATGTCCAGTATGACTTGAGGGCCTCCTGAAGGTCCCACCACTTCCTAGTAGCGCCACCCTGGGGATCAAAGTGTAAACACATGGGTCTTGGGGGATGGTTAAGATCCAGTGAGAGCGGAAGAGCTACTGCAGAAGGCACCTGCTGCAGTGAGCCATCCAGACTGCTTGGCCTAAAACCAACAGAAATGCCTTGCCTCTCTTCTGGAGACTGGAAGTCTGGAAGTATGTTCTTGCTGACTGCTCTAAGAGAGAATCCTTCCTTGCCTCTTCTGACCTTGGGTATGTGCCAGCAATCCTTGGAGTTGTTGGCTTGCAGCTGCCTCCTTCTAGTTCATGACCATCTTCTTCCTGTGACTTCATGTCATCTTTCTTCTGTGGTGCCTGAGGGTATGAGTCATATTGGATCAGAACCTGCCCTGACGACTTCATTTTATTTTGATCACCTCTGTAAGACTTTATGATTAATAGTCACACTTAGAGACCTTGGAGGGTCAGAACTTCAGTCTATCTTTGGGGGGACTCAGTATACCCTAAAACAATTTTAAACTATGAAGGTCATTTTGGATCACTCTTGAAAGCAGAGAACCTTCTCTGGCTAGAAGCAGAGGATACCAGCTGGGTGAGGTGGTCCACACTTGTGACTTGGGGTGCTGAGGCAGGAGGATTTTGAGTTGGGAGCCAACTTGGGCTATATAGTAGGACCACCTCAATAAACCAAACTAAACCAAACAGAGGAGGAGGTGGAAGAAGAGAAGAACGAGGAAAAGCAGGAGGAAGGGGAGGAATTAACAGGCTCTATAAAAATGTCGTCCCATTTTTGACTCTGAGATACAGGAGTCCCATGCAAAAACTAGAGAGAGACCTGAGGAGCTAAGGGTGCCCTCCACAAGCCGGCAGCTCACCAGGAAATGGAGACCCTCACTCTAACTGCAAGGAACTAGATTCTGCAGCAGTCATAATCTACCCAGAAGATGAGTCTTCCAGAATCTTCAAATAAGAATTTAGGCAGCGATCACCTTGACTTCAGCCTTTTAAGACTCTTACTGAAAACTCAGCTCTGTCTGGACCACTGGCCTACAGAGCTGTGAGACAGTAAATTTGGGTTCTACTAAGTTGCAAGTCTGTGCAACTTTGTTCCAGCAGGAACAGAAAATGAACATACTTTCCCCTTAGGTTGGCCTTTCCATTCCTTAAACCAAATACTAGAGACTTCTCAGGGCTTCTTGTCTCCTGTCCTGAGTCTTTGAATGATGTCACTCACCCAATACGGCTGACACTTCCTGGTGCAGAAGCCAGTGGACAGTTTACTTGGGGCACTGAGAAAAGTCTCTTCACCCTGCAAAGGGGATGTTGCCAGGTGCCCCCTGGGGCCCTGTTCAACTTAGGATCTGTGTGGGGCAGGGAGAAATACTTTGTGTTTCCTTCAGACAGGGGACATTCTCTGGCAACTGCATGGGCGAGGGTAGATTCACAGAGGAGCCTGGACCCAGCAGGGCTCTGAAGAGTTGGCCAGCCTTTGGGAAGCTTGCTGGCTTTGGGTTTCTGGTGTGATTGCAGGGTATGTCTTTCTGCCCACGCCTTCTGACTCTAGTCACTTTGATGACACTTGTCCACAGGAAGTGGGTCAGACCTGAAGTTCATCTACGCCACAGTGTCTAGGGCTATCCTGACACCTTCAACCTGGGTCCTCCTTCGTGGTGATGAGAGTACAGGGTGTGATTGCCAGCTTCTGCTGTCCAGAGGGAACGTGAGGAGAGAGAGGAGGGACAGGGGACTCCACAGACCCAGAAGAACTCCACACTTGGCCTCACTTTCTGTGACTGTGAGCTTGCCTCACCCTTAACCCTCTTCAACTCTGTCTGTCTGTGGGTGGGGACCCAGAAGCCCGTGTTTTGAAGACAGAATTCTGCCATTGAAGGTTCCCTAGTATTTACCACTTGTACTTGAGTGTCCCTTCCTTTGTATTATTCCCTATCGGCTGACCATGTGTCCTCTCCAAGCTAACCCTCTCCTGGGGTTATGAAGGTCAGTAGAGGAGAACTCATAGCCATCTTTTCTCTTTCTCTCTTGTAAAGAAACGCTCATGTTTAGCCCAGGTTGGCCTCAAACTTACTCTGTACCTTGATCCTCCTGCTTCTGCTTTGCAAGTGCTGGGATTACAGGCATATACCACCACACTTAGTTTATGGGTGCTCAGGAACCAGTTCTGTGCGTCATGCATGGTAAGGAAGCACTCTGCAAAGTAAGCTACATTCCTAGTACTCTCCCACGTATCTTGAAGTGTTGTTCTCTTTGAGAGTCTTCCTGACACATCAAACTTCTCTTCACTATGCCAAGAAGTGGGACAGATACTCTGAAATGTTGGCCTGGCAGCCCTCATCCTGGGGGTGAGGCCCATTGTACAGATGAAGAAGTGAAGACAGAGGGCGTTCAGGAACTCAGTGTCCAGCTTCTTGTTTGTAGAGTCATTTTGGTTGTTTTCTGCTGTGGCTGCAGCCACCAGGAGCCCATCAGTGACTCTTTGGGTGACATCTTTAACAATGTCAGTAGTCAGCATCCAGCCATTTTATGCCTTTGATTATTCTCACTTCCCAGATGTGAAACTTGAGACTTAGCTGGGATGAGTAACTTCCCCCGGGCCACTTTTTTAGGATTCAAATTCAGGTATATCTGACTCCAGAGTGTTGACTGGACTGGTCACCTCTGTGCTGCTTGCTTTTAGTTGGGCTGCTCAACCCTCCTACCTGGGATAGCCAGAGAAGCATGCCGAGAGCAGTGGGGAGGTCAGGTGGACCGGAAGGAGTTAGACTCCCACCTCCTACAAGAGGTGTGACCAGGCAACTGACAGCTCAGTATCAGGAAGAGGTGACTTCCCTGTCAGGTGTGATAGAAGAAGAACTTGGGTTCCCGCCAGGCAGGGACTTGCTCAGCCCAATAAAGTTAGGGAATTAAGTTGGGGCCAATGAGAAGACATGAAATGTTTGCAGATTTCATTTGAGTTCTGAGCTCAGCTTAACTGATTGTGGAGAGTGGATTTTAAGGGCACATGTTAAACCTTGGGCAATTGACTATGTCAGTCAGTGTGTTGCTTTGATAAACGAAAGGCGGTGAGAATTACATTTTTTCCAAAGGAAGGAGAGGAGAAAGGCGGAGGCTGGTATGAATAAGGAACCCGCCTGGCAGGAGGGAGGCTGTGCCCGGTGAGTCATGAGAGGGAAGATGGGCAGTGCTCTGGGGCTGAAACTGCAGCCAAGGAGCTCAAGTTGGTTCAAGCGACCATTTCAACTGTGGCCTGAGGGTTTGCCAGGCTGTTCCTGTCCCAGCCACAGAAGGAAACTGGTCCCTGGGGTCATCTCTGGGACTGTAGGGGGAACAAACATCATACCCCACTGGTTTCTCTTTCTGGGTCTTTGAGGTTAGGAAGGAAGAGGCACAAACCTCCTTCTCCCTAAAGTCTGTGGGGGGAGGGAACAGAATGGAGTTCAGCCTGGGGGGGGGGGCATCAAAGGGATTGGTTGCAAGCCTGACCTGAGAGTCAAGAGACCCTCGTGCTATGTGCCTGTGTACCTGTGAGTTTCAGTATCTATCCCTTTAAAACTGAAATACAGCAGTAAGAACCATTGGCTGTAGAAATATAATTCAGATGTGCTGGAAAGAGGCACTTTTGGCTCGTGTGATTGATAAGGGAGAGTTCTGATTATAGGCAGTCGGAATCTTATGATTCACCTGGCGATGTCAGGGGAGGGCCCCCTCCAGGTCTGAGGACTTCTCTTACAGGCAGGCTTCACCCTTGGAGCTCTCAAGGTGACTTCTAGCTGCTCTAGGCTTGATGTCCACTAGCCTCACTACCTGGGAGACCTTGGTCTAGATGTTCCTCCAGCAGTCCTGGCACTGATGTCCGTTGGTCCTGCTCGGTCACAGGTCCATCTCAGAGCAGGGTTGCCTTTCTCTTACTGGCCAGGCTAGGGCCACATGATCTGTCCTAGAATTAAAAGTAGAGTTAGTTTCCCAGCAACAGTAAGGCCTAAGTACGGGGTGGGGTAAGAAGAGGGGTGTGGCTATGTGGCAAATGAAAACTACAGGTAATCTCAGTGTCTACGGTCTGCTCTGACAGTCCGTGAGAGAAGCCAGTGACCTGGGCATCTGCAGTGAGCATCTGAAAATGGGCTCCTTGAGACTAAGCTGGGGTCATGGAGCCCCTTGAGAATACAGTGAAAACCTCTTCCCTAGAAAGACATTTCAGACTCCTAAGCATGGCCTCTGAGGTCCCAGACTGCCCCAACAGCCTCACTGTTACTTGAATTCACTCTGCTGCCTCTTCCTTAGACCCGTGGGAGGGCCCTGAACTTGACGTTCCCTCTCACCTGGTGAATGCCTCCCATGTGTGTGTTTTTATGGCTCTTTGAACCTTTCCCCAAACTCATTTCAACTACAGCTTTAAATTTTAATACACACATAACCTAATCTATATTTCATGAATTATTAGAGCAGGGTAGCTGAAAGGCTCCAATCACATGACAATGATAAAGAAAGGACATGTTAATCACCTATTTGACAATTCCATGCCGTCTCAATGTAGTAAAACATCACACCCTCTCACAAATATATGCAAGTTCTGTATATTACCAAATATATTAAAAATGTTTAGGAAGTTAGCAATGGTCTGTCCCCTGACATGATTATTATACACAGAATGCATAGATCAGATTATCATACTATATTTCATGAATCTGTACAACTAAAATAGTGATGAGTTTAAAAGTTATATTTTATACGACTGTTTGGTTGGTGTTACTATCTCCCGCCTAACGGAGACTCTATAAAGGGAAGGACGGGTTCGCCTTCCGTATGCATAGCGCTCCGTAGAGTGTCAGACGAACAGCTGGCTGCCTAAGAGTAGAGAGGGAAGTACATGCTCTCAGTTCCCCTGGACTTTTAGCGGCATGTGTCCCTAGAGTCAGTCTCTGAACTTCATGTGAAGAATCTCAGAATAGGCCGGATGGTGGTGGTGCACGCCTTTAATCCTGGCACTTGGGAGGCAGAGGCAGGCGGATCTCTGTGAGTTCGAGGCCAGGTCACTCTACAGAGTGAGTTCCAGGACAGCCAGGGCTACACAGAGAAACCTGTCTCAAAAAAACAAAACAGAACAAAACGAATCTCAGAATCTGGGCTGGAGTAATCTAATACACGCTTCTCTTAGAGAACCGCTGTTTATGTTAATAACCACATGTATTTGTAATGATTGTGACGGTCACTAACATTTATTGGGGATCTGTGTCCTGAGTACCTGTGCTTTCTGTCTTCCCAGCAAATCCCCAAGGTGAAGCAAACTAGAAGGAGGGAAGGTTTATTTTGACTTACAATGTCAAGGTTTCTGTCTATGAGCGTTTGGGCCTTTAACTTTGGGCCTGTGGCAGCACACTAGGGCACAGTGCCTGATGGGGTGGGATCGATCCCTGCACCAGGAAGCAGTCACAAAGAATAAGGAACTAGGGTTCCACAATCCACATTTGGGGGCATACCTCCAATGATTTAAGACCTCCCACTAGGAGACCCCACCTTGTAAATGCACAACTACCTCCCAAGAATACCAAGCAAGGGGCTAAACTTTTAACACAACAGTTCTTGTGTAGCGTTCCAGATCTGAACTACGGTCACATCTTATGGTCCCATGTCATTCCATAATAACCTGGTGCAGCAAACAGCAGGTGAAGGAAACAATCCTTGGAGGGTTATGAATCTCCAGCTACTGTGTGGGCAGCAGTAGATCTGGTATGTGTCCAAACTCTTTAATCACTGAAATGTGACCCATCCTACAGTGGGACCAGCTGGCCTCTATTTAACTTATCCTTGTCTCTCTCCAAACGCATAGGGCATCCTAAGGGTCACACCTACTTTGGGACTTGCTGGCAAAGTGCTGGTTTACACTAACCAGGACCAATATCAGAAGAATGTAGGCCTGGCACAACCCCAATTCCACAAGTATTTTCTGAGTGTCTCCTGTACCAGGCAGGGTGCTTGGAGTGCCAGAAGCACGGACAGGAAACCACATCTCATTGTCCGACCTAGGCTGCCCCACCCACCTATGGCACTCACACTTCACAGGTTTCTCTCAGACCATCCGGCTGTGTCTTCCCTCCGGAGTGCTGCTCTGAGGCCCTTTCAGGAGTTAGTTCAGCGTGAAATGCAAATTCCTTCTGTAAATGTTTATGGGGAACTTTCTGTAGCCTCTGGCCCTGGGCTATGAATTGAGTATAAAAAAAGCAAAGAAAGACTATGACCTCTTTTTCCTCTATGCCTGTCACCTGGTAGGGTGACAGGACAATGCGTGTGAAGCCATAATAAACCAAAGCAGAAGGTGGGCCGTGGGGTGCCTTCATTAGAAAGATAAACCAACCTGCTGTGGGAGGCCAGAGAGAGGAGTGCTTTCTTTTTCTCTCTTTAATTAACAAAATTAATTTTGGTTTGGGATTTAAGCTTGTGCCTAAATGTTGTAAGAACATCTGGATAGTGGGCCAGCCATTTGCCAGCCTCCTGGATGTTTGGCTGACAGGGTAGGGAACAGTTGGGTGTTCCTAAGCATCCCAGGGAATTATGGGGGTTCTGTGAGGTTGAGGGACTGGCTCAGAGGGCTTTCTTGGCCTGTGCCAGCCAGTTAGGCAATGCCCATCTGCCCGCACCCTCTTCACACCACCCACTCTGCCCACAGGGCTCCTTCTTCATGACTTGGGCTTACGGAGGAGCCTCAGGGACAAGCCCAGGCTTCCATTTCCCTGCTCTCAGTTTCTTCCTCTATCAAATGGGGTCATGGTTGCTCTTCCTAAGGTGGGTGGAAGGGTCAAATGCACAGTGGAGCTTCACAGATGTCCTAGACTGTTGTCTTGCCAGGGACTCAGATGAGTTCTACTGCAGAAGTAGAGGACGATGGCCTCCTTGGCCTCTGTGTCCTTCTGGACCACACAGGCAAATTCAGGCCAGGTGGGGATTCTTTCTTGGTTCCTGGTGTTTTCTGTGACTCTTGTTTCTGGGCCTTTACTGGTTTGTTAAATGGCATGCTTAGTGTGATGACTGATATTAGTTGTCAACTTGATGCCATCTAGAATTACCTGAGATGGTCCTCTAGGCATTCCTATGGGGGATTGTATTAACTGGGGTTAGTTGAAGTGGGGAGACCTTTCAGCTGTGGGTGGCACCATCCCCTAGGCTGGGATCTTGGACTATATAAAGAGGAAAAAGTGAGCTGAGCACACACTCACACACACACACACATCTCTTTCTGTGGCCTCTTAACTGTGGATGTAAAGTGACCACCTGCTTCAAGCCCCTGCTGCTGAGACCTCCTCACCATGATAGGCCGTAACTACAAACTGTGAGCCAAAGTTAAAATGAACCCTTTCTCCCTTAAGTTGATTTGTCAAACTGTTTTATCACAGCAATAGAAAAGGTAGCTAAGAGAGATAGTATGAAGACCTTGGTGTGTGGCTTGCTGCAAAATAAGGGCGAATGAAGTGGCAGGGGTCCCTCTGTCTGCTGGGATTCTGTTCCTCTGCCTGCAATGGCCCTCCTTCCTCCCCTCCCCCTTCTGTCCTCCTCCCTCCCGCTTTGACATTCTTACTTCCTTATTTAATCGTTTGATAAGCACTAGCCTCACTTAGAAATGACTTTCACTGTGGTTCACCCCGCACAACAAAAAGTTAGCACCCTAACTTTCCTTGGGTGTGCAGGCCATTCAGCTCACTCACACTGTGTTAGCAGCACCACCATCCATCTCCAGGAACTTTTCATCTTGGGAAACTGAGCAGTGGTTTGTGTCCTCATAAGCCTCTAATTCCCCTTTCCCACCTCTGCCAGCCTTTAGCAATCCTTTTGGAATCTCTTACTATCTCTGAATTTGACTCATTTAGGGACCTCACACAGGTGTAATCACACAGCGTTTGTCCTTTTGTGACTGGCTTTCTTCCACTAGCATAATATCCTTAAGGTTCATCCATGCTGGAGTATGGGTCAGGGCTTCCTCTCCTTCCAGGGCTGAAGAATATTCTGCTCTCCCAGATGGACCACACTTTGTTTATCCATTTGTCCAGAGCATGAGATTGGTATCTATTCTGTGAAGACAAAGAGCAGGTTCCAGCCACAAGGATGGAGAGAGGAAGCATGATGGGGAGGGGTCAGGTAGAAGGAGCCAAGGAACCACATGTGTGAAGCTGCTGTGAATTGGCGGGACTGTGTGAAGCTGGTGCATAGGGTGGCCCTTTCATTGTGAACTCCTGCAGCGAGCATCTTGCTAATGGGCAGGCCCAGGGATTGCTTTCCCCCATCTGCTCTTTTCCCTGGCTCTTGTTCCAGTCAGTCCTAACTTTCCCTTTGACTGTCTGTCTTTCCCACTAGCCAGTGAGCTGCCAGAGTACAGGAACCATTTTGTTTTCATTTCAGCCCACCCTCAAGTATCTTGGTAGGCGTCCTTCACACTCCAGCTGACACCTTCTCAAGGAGGTCAGCCTTTTCAGTGGAAATGCCCAAGGGAGAACCGGGAGCCTCTGGCATCCGGAGACTCCGGGTTGTGCTTGAAACAAGCATGCGGACTTTCACTTTGTCACAGAAGCATGTCCTCTGTGTAAGACCTGCAGTGCACAGACACATGTGACCTGGGTGTGCCATGCTGCCTGTTGATTGGCTGAAGATCCCCCGCAGGAGTGTGGGACGTACCCCTGACTCAGAGTGGGCTCCATGTGGCCAAGCCTCCAGCATTAACCCTCACGCCCACACTCCAGCAGAGCTCACTAGTCTTCCCAACCACACTCTGCCACCTCTCTAGTTGTTCTTGGTAACTTCCAAGCTGCCTCTTACAAGACTCTGCCTGTGTTTACCCCCTCCCCCACCTCCCTGCTTGTGACGTCACCATGCCATCTTAGGTCTGTTCTGCATTAGACCCAGACTCTGCAGTGAAGCCTTCCTGGGATTCTTCCAGAGTGTTACCAGCCCTGGGGGAGTCCTTCTTTTCTGCATGCCTAACTTCCTCTCCCAGTTCCCTCTAGCATGTGAGTGGAGAGCCAGAGCACTTTATCCTTCTAAACTTCTGACCTGTGTCTGTGGTTTTTCCACCTAGTGACGGGGAAGGATCTTGTCAGGGCCAGAGACCAGTAGATCTTGAAGTCATGGGACAAACACTGTACAGGGTCACTCCGGAGCTTGACTGGAAACAGGTGAGACAGGCAGAGACGTGGAGAGGTGGATGTGAGCTGGGGATACAGGTCTGGAGAACTGAGGGAAAATGTCTGTCATGTGTTGTGTTATAGCCCACCTAAAGGTTTTCTGCAAGTCCTATGACCAGTGGCCATGAATAGGAGCTTGTTTAGATAGAGCGTCTTTACAGAGGCAGCCAAAGGATGATGATCCCATCCAGGTGTGCTCCACTGCAAAAGACTTGGGGTCCTTCTGAGAGGGGGAAATTGAGGCCGCCAGTCAGCCAGGTGCAGGGGGAGAACTGGAAATCAGGGATGAAGGAGGCACTGTGGAAGTCCAGAAATGTTCACATTGCTGCTAAACCCACAGGAAGTGGAAGAAAGGTCTAGAACAGGCTTTCCCTCACATACCTGAAAGGAACCAGCCCTGCCATGGCATCATCTCAGACATTCAGCTCCCAGGACCTAGGCCATACATCTCTGGTGCTGAGGTCACATGGTCCACAATGCCTTGGTTTGGCAGCTGAGGAAGTGAGTATAGCTTTGGGGCACCCAGTGTTTTTACCCTGTGGTTGTGGGTCAGCACATGTCAGAAGCATCCAAGCACAGATTCTAATATTAATAATAATATCCCTTTTAGAAGAGTAATAAGAGTTTTAATAATATTATAACAAAAATGTTTCCATAGCTTTCCAGTTCAGTAATGAGAACCTCAGTTATATCATATGTGTTATTAGAAGGTTGTTTCATTTCACACACACGAAAAACCCTTCATTACCCTGTAAGATGTGCTAGGTGACCATGTCGAATATTCACTGTGCGTGATCCCAGAGGAGGTGGTCCCAGGTCAGGAGGACAGAACTGAGGTTCACAGATGCTCTAGAATCACATGATGGGACAGTGGTAGATCTAAAGGCTCACATTACTCAGCCTCACATTCTGGCCACGAGCTCACAGTTGGCCTTGAACTTGGAGCAGATCTGACAGTATAACAGTCCCTGAACCTTTGTCTGGAGGCTGAAGAGGGGCATTTCCTTGATCTTTTCATGGGAGTGAGGAAGAGGAGTGCCTATCTGCCTGTCAGGACCTATCAGGGGCTTCTCGGGGGCTTTGCCGAGGCCAGTGGAGGCCTCAGAGGCTTTCAGGATCCTGTGAGAATGATTCACAATATCCTGCTTTAGGACTTTGGGATTATAGACACAGGAAATAGGAGCTGCCTGCTCAGGGGTGAGATTGGCATCTTCAGGCTTGTGAGCTGTCTCCTGCTGAGGGGCAGAATGGAGCTGAGTCTCAGGATAGCAGCATGTTGTCCAGAGATGTTCACAATGTTCCTTGGAGCTGCAAAAACCTCATTTTTCTCCCCCGAGTGAACCGCTGAGGGAGACAGAAACCTGGGTAGCCCAAGGCCCAGGTTGAGCCTTTGCTGTGTGGGACCTAGGGGAGTCCCTCCACCTCCCTGAGTCTCAGGCCCTACACTGTGAAGATGACCCCACAAGAGCCTCTGCCTCACTCAACAGAGGTGTGAAGAAAGGCCACAGCAGTGGCATTTTGTAATGGCCCCTTCCATGCTTTTAACAACAGTAAGAACAGGGACTGTCCATGTGCCTTTAGGGAGAGGGGTCCCGTGGGGAAGGTCATGGTACTTCTCCATGAAGGAAGACCCAGGATTGGGCTCGTTGGGACATTTCCCAGAGACTCTGAGCTCTGTGCTCACCTCTCTTGGTTGTGTCAGGGTGTGACACATTCTTTCGCTCTTCCTGTCCTTTCAGAATGCTCTCTTCATTTCTACCAACAGCTTCTTTGCCCTCAGCCCCTCCCATCCCTTCTTGTCATAGCTGCCCTAGGTCTTCATATGACTCTTCTCGGGGCGCAAAGATGAAGGAGATCTCCTAGAGCCAGACAGAAAGCTCATACTAGAAGGCCTGACACTGACGAGTTCACTGTGTTGCCTGAGCACAGGACTTTGCGGGCTTGGAAACTTCCCATGTGTCCAGAATTTGGGGTTTGTAGATTTGAAGGCCATGGGCCCTGGGGACCTTCATTCTGCTGAGGGCCACTGACACCTCCTGCCTCTCGCCTACTATCTAAATGGCACTGATGCAAACCTCAGTGACCTCTTTTATCAGGTCCTTTCTGTCTTTTATATCTTCTCCACAAATGTCAAACAGAGCTGGGCTGAAGCCCAGATTCCAGGAAGTCATGGCGCGCCATCTCCCACTGTGGGGAAACTTTAGCCCAGCCTCTTCTTGCAGCTGAAGAAACTGAGGCTTGGGAGGGAGAGGGGGATGATGACTGACCTAAATGGTTGGATGGAACCCAGGTGTCGTGGAGACCCCCACACTTTGTCCTGCAGGAAGTGCCGCTTCTTTCGTGGAGCTGCCCACTCGTTGCCAGAGGCACCTCCAGTTTAGAGTACCCCAGAAGACATGCAGGATTCAGAGGATGACTTTGTAGAGTCAGCTCTTTCTTTCCACCTCCACGTGGGTACCAGGGATTGAATTCGGGTCACCATGCTGTGTTGTGAGCACCCCCAGCTGCTGTGCCATCTTGCCTGCCCTACTCTGAGTTTGAGTGACATGTGGGGACTCATGAGTTTGGACCCCAGAGGGAGTTACTTGTTCGTGTATTATGCAGGGCAGCTCAGCAGGAATTTATACTCAGCAGTTAGGCTTGTTCGTGGAATAAGCAACGGCATGTGGCACCTCCTTGGACATGTTGCTCCTGTACCCTTGTATGCCCCCCCCCCACTCTCTCTCACTCTTCATCCAACTCCTATTTATCTTTCAAGAACAGTGTCCTCGGCCTGGAGAGATAACTTAGCTGTTAGGAGCACTGACTGCTCTTGCAGAGGACCCAGGTTTGATTCCCAGCACCCACATGTTGTCTCTAATGCCAGTTCCAGGATATTTCATACCATCTTCTGTCCTCTACAGGTGCTGCATATTAGTGGTACTTGTACATACATGCAGATAAAACACTCATGCACATAAAATAAAGTCTTGTGAATGAACAGTTTTCTGAGTCATGTCCATCACATCTGCCCACAACTCTGCACATAGACAGATATAACATTACAATGTGCTCTTCCCCCTAGACTGCAAATTCCCTGGGGGCAGGAGTTGTGTCTTATGTGGGACAGCTAGAACAGTTTAGTCAGTGCCTCACTTGGGGCAGTTCAGCTTCCGTTCTTTTGACAGTACCATGGTGTAAAGTGTACCTGTACAGCCATTCTGTTTGTCACTTCCAGCACAGAAGTCAGTGAATTACGTGAGCTACTCAGTCTTTATTCTGAAACAAGCTTTGCATTAGATAACTTTGCTCTCCTAATGTAGGTTAATGCTGTTGTTCTGTGCATCTGTATCGTAGGCTGAGCTAAGTGATGTTTGGTGGCTTAGGTGTGAAGTGAATTGGTGCCATACCATAGCTTCCATTCACTGGCTTTTTGGGATGTCACCCCATCACCTCTTTGCAGTGAGCCTTTGTGCTTGTCACTTTCTATGATTTATTTAATTCCATCTTCCACGGCATTCAAAGATGCTTACTATTATTGTCCTCGATTTCTAGATGGACATGGAAACTCACAGAAAGGCTTAGAATTTGCCTGGGCTTGTGTAAAAAGAGGCAGAGTCTGGCTGTGACTGCACAGGGTACATCAGGTGGGAGGGCCAGCAGAGGCTAAAATCTTGTCCCCTTGCTGGGGAACTGTGAAAATGCATTCTTTTTTTCTGCCTCCTATACATCCGCCATGAGGCTTGACGTCAGGGTGCCTGCTCTGAACCATTGCAGCATAGCGAAATATAAGTATGCATATTTGTACTGCCAGTGTCTAGCACAGGGCAGGAATCCCCAAAACTGAATGAATGGGAGATTAGAAGCCAATAGTCCTTCTCCTTTTCTTCCTCTAGTTTTTATGCCTGTGGGCAGGGCTAACTGGTCACTTTGCAGCTTCTTGGTGTAAGAAGTACTTCTTCACAGTTGGCAGTCTTTTTTGTTGTTGTTGTTTTTGTTTTTCAGACAGGGTTTCTCTGTGTAGCTTTGTGCCTTTCCTGGATATCGCTCTGTAGACCAGGCTGGCCTCGAACTCACAAAGATCCGCCTGGCTCTGCCTCCCGAGTGCTGGGATGAAAGGCGCCTTGGCAGTCTTGTAGCAGGTACACAGAAACAAAGAAACAGCTGAAAGCCCAGAATGATCTCTGAGCTCTTGTGTGGCACTCTAACAGTTACAGTGTCTGTTACATTTGTTACATCTGCAACTCCCATTCTGCCCCCTCTGAACCCTGGAGAGCTGTCGGAGCAGGATTCAGAAGCTCAGCTGACCTGACACGAGGAGTTCATTTTGAAATCAGCTTTGGGAATTGTTCCTTCTGAATCATGTGCTCACACGGGCTCTGGTTCTGTGTGAGCTCTGGGTTCTCCAGCAGGGTTCCCCCCAGCAATGACTGAGATGGGGTGGGTGGCTGCTTTCCAGCCAGTCGCTGTCTTCTTACTCAGAGCAGCTGGGTGATGGTTAGGTTTGGGATACAGGTGGCAGCAGGACTTTGGGTGAACCGTCTTGAGTCTGTGTGGTTCTGAGCAAAGCCCTGGAGAAGTCACACCTGTGTTCTCACTGGTTCGCCAGCTGAAGAGGGAAGAATGCATTTTAGCGCTCTGACTCTCTGTTGCAACCTCCCATGGGTCTTTTCACCCCTCTGAGCTTCTGTTTAGTCCCCCGCAGAAGGAAGAGAATGTCACCTACTGCCTAGGCTTGTGGCCGGGAGACAGTGAGCAGATGTTTGTGAAGAAAGCACATTGTGGATTGGAAAGGACTGTGCCCACGCTGTAACTGCTATGGTTTGTCATTAGGAGGTTTCTTGGTCATCCCTGGAGGCATTTTTCTCCAGGCTGCATCTGCTGAGCATGCCTGGGGGTGGTGTGTAGCAAGGCAGGGTGGGGGCTGGGAGATGTCTGAGCTGTGCTCTTGTTGGGAAGTGGAGGGAAAGTTTGCAGCTGCCTTCTTCTCCTTCCCTGAGTTGCATCCTTCATATCTGGGGGTGTTCCTCAAAATCAGCACTTTCCAAGGACACAGCCAACCCAAAGCTAAGGACTTGGCAAAGGATACGGGTCCAGCTTCCCACTCCTTCTGGGCTGGTCTCTGCAATCTGTCAGCTGCATCACCTCCCCACTCTCTCTTTCACCCTCGCTCCCTCCTGTACACATTTCCCATGATATCCAAGTCAAACCAGTCCTCAGAACTATGTACACCTTTAATCATTCCACAAATACGTTGGGACTGCCATTGCCCAAGGCCTGGAACCTGGAGAAGGCTCACTGTTTGGAGAGCAGCAGAGGGTGGGCTTTGTTTGGATGTACTGCAGGGTGTCTGGCAGCTGTCCTGGAGACAGTGGGGAGTCCAGACCTTGGAACTTAGGAGAAGAATGTGAGATGGATATTGGAGAACCCCGTGTCAAATGTATAAGTACAGAAGGGAAATAGAGAGATCACCAGCGAGATACATCTATCAGAGCTCTTGTATTTTGACCAGAATTGGACTCATGGGTGAGATCAGCAGTCAGGGCAAGGCCAAGGTGAGGGCAGGCAGGACATGGACAGAGCCCATTGGAGGACGGTACATGCCCCTCAGTGATCTCCTCCTGCTGTACAGGTTTGCTGCTGCTGTGGGGTAGGTCAAGGCTCTCATTGCTGTTGGTTCATAGAAAGGAGTAAGAAGCCCAGGGCTGCCATTCCCAGGAGGCCGAAGAGCAGAGGTAGCTTTGAAGAGGGTATGGGAGAGAAGACACTTAGGCTGGTAAGATGAGATGAAGCCAGGGTGATAACTGACAGTCAGTGTGGGTATAAAATGGCGCTAGACAGTGGCCAGAATCTGTCATGAGGGAGGCTGTGTGTCAGCACAGCTGACATATGTGCTCTTCAGTGGTGGTAGTTGTGGTGGTGGTGGTGGTGGTTTGTCTGTAAATAATGGGAAATTAAGTAGTATGCAGGTGGTGATGCTGGACTAAATCAGAAGTTCATTTTTTTCCCCTCACACCACAGTCCAGTGGGTGTGCCGAAGCCATCAAGGAGGCTCAGGCTCCATAAGGTCACTGAGGACTTTGGTTTCCTTCCACATTACTCTTTTTCTATGTTCTAGGAGGCCATGTTCACCTGTCTATGAGTTCTGGGTCATCACCATCTCATCTATTCATGTTCTCTGGAAAATACTCATATGGACACCCTTGGCTGTAGAGAAGACTTAGGAATTTTTCTCTGGGTGGAGTGATGAACCCAACTTCTTTCTCTGCGGATGAAGAGGAGAGAAGTGGGTAGGGATGGGGGTGGGGAGTTCCTGCAGTCTGGTTAGAACAGCATAAAGGGTGGAAGTTACTCATCCAACAAGAGTTACTGAATACTGTGTTAGCCACCTGGATTAGAGGAGTCAGGCATAGTGCTCATGGTTGCTGAGTGGAGGGCCAGCTGAATGCCATGGTCATCAGAGAAGGCTGTAGAGTCAACTCTGAGAACAGAGACTGGCACTGTCAGAGATAGTCGCTGTGACAGGAAGAGAGGTATCATGGGGAAGGCTTGGGTTCACATAGTAGCAGGAAGACTCCCTCATTCACTTGTGTAACCAACAAGTGTTTGTGGATGGGGGGTTGGAGGAAGTGAAAG
This sequence comes from Peromyscus aztecus, assembly GCA_902168405.1. Classification (NCBI taxonomy): domain Eukaryota; kingdom Metazoa; phylum Chordata; class Mammalia; order Rodentia; family Cricetidae; genus Peromyscus; species Peromyscus aztecus. The sequence continues at coordinate 26,220 of CABHPQ010171857.1, read as the reverse complement.
TGGTGTCCTTTCTAGTGAGGTTTTTCTCTCTAATTGGGCTTTCTTTCTTGTTCATCAGAAAATCACACGTACGGCATGTGTAATTGCAATTAGAGATAAGGCTTTGAAGGGTGGTATCCAGTTCTGTGAGTGCATTTAAAAGGGCATCTGACCCATACCAAGGGTTTGGAGAATGCCAAATGAGCAGCTGAAAAGTGAATGGGAACCTGTTAACCCAAGACTCAGGAAGTAGAGACAGGTAGGGTGTGAGTTCAAGGCTAGATAGCACTTTATAGGGATTTTTAGGTCAGCCAGGGTTACATAGACGCTCTCTAAAAAAAAGTAGAGGAAATGAAAGAAGGGTAGAAGAAGGAGGGGGGGAATAGAAAGGAGGAGTCAGTGGACTTGAGAAAAAAAAAGTATTTATTCCAGAGGGAAAGAACAGCATGTGCGAAAGAAAGACTGAGGAGCAGCCTGGCAGTGGGGGCAGGGTGGTGATGGCCTGCAGGAGAGACGCTGGGAGGTGTGGTAGCTGTTTGCATTATCGCTGGGACAGAATGCCCAATCAAAGCAACCCAAGATAGAGGGTTTATCTGACTCCAGTTTCCTGGTGAGGAAGGCATGGCGGTGAGCAGTAGAGGGAACTTGAGGGAGCAAGAGGCAGGTGGTTACATCACTGTAAGGACAATCCAGGAAGCAGAGAGACCTTCAGCAGAACCCAAGCCAGATCATAACCTGTAGGTTCACCTTTTTTTTTTTTTTTTAATGTGCATTGGTGTGAAGGTGTCAGACTCCCCCCCTCCCCCCCACTCCAGTCACAGACAGTTGTGAACTGCCATGTGAGTACTGGGTTTCGAACCTGGGTCCTCTGGAAGAGCAGCTGGTACTCTTAACCCTTGAGCCATCTCTCCAGCCTCTCCCACACACACCCCCCTGACAGGCCCATCTTGTCGCAACCCACCTCTTCCAGCTGGCCCCACATCCATAAAGGTTCTGTAACCTCCCTTAAGAGTGCCATTAGATGGAGGCTCAAACTTATGAGCCTGTGGTGACATTTTGCATTCAAGCCATAGAAGAATTTAGTCAGAGGCAAGTACACATGGGAATTTGATGGCTCTGTTAAGGATTTGGGCCTTTATCTTAAGAGCCAGGGCAAGAGGGCTGGAGAGATGGCTTAGTGGTAAAAAGTGCCTGTCCCCAAGACTGATGACCTTAGTTCCACCTCCAGGACCCACTTGGTAGAAGAGGAAAACAGAGACCCAAAAGTTCTCCTCTGACCCTACACATAAGCCATGGTAACTCCCCACAAACAAACAAACAAACAAACAAACAAACAAATGTGATTTAAAAAAAAACCAAAAACTAGAAAGGGAAGAGCCAGCCGTAGATGGGCTTTATGGAAGAGAGGCAACATGATCAGGGACCTGGGAAGGGCGATGCATAAGAGGCAGACAGAAGACAGAAGGGGTCAGAAAGGGCCTAGGCTGAGGGAGGGGACCAGAAGGATAGGGACATGACTCACTGGGTGGCCTTTGTAGCTCACAAGGATGGTGGGGGAAGGAGGTGAGGAGCAGAGATGTGGGCTGGAGAGGGCTCATTCACACTGGCTTCCATGGAGCTGGGCATGAGGCCTTCCCTGGGGAGGGCTCCACAGCTGCCTGATTTAGTGGCTATCATGGTGTAGGTACCCACAGTGATCTGGAAGTGTCTCCAAGAGTCCCATGTATTGTACCATAGGCTTGTAGAGCTCTTGGGAGATATTGGAGCCTTTTGATGTGGGGCTTGATGGGAAGTCTTCAGGTCATTGTGGTCATGTCCGTGAACAGCAGGCTGTGACCCCCAGCCTTTCTGTCCTTGTCTTTGCTTCCTGATTACCCGATGGCTTTACCACATGTTCCTGTCATGATGCCTTGTCTCCTTGAAGGCCCTGAAGCAACAGAGCCAAGTGACCATGAACTGAACCTGTGGCTGAAATAACCTGCCCTTCTTTAAGTTGACTCTCCACAGTATTTTGTTACAGTGATGGAAAGCTGGCTGCCACAGTGGTTTACTCAGCATGGGTTCCTTCTCCAAGTCAGATGGTGTGACCCTCCCTTCCCAGGAGGAGGCCTCTCTGTCCCTCTGAACATAGCACAAGGGGCTGCTAGAGGACTCGGGAACTCAGACTCCTCCCCATCCAAAGGCTTGGCCTTCCGCCCTGTGCATGCCAGCTTGTCTGTGGAACTTCCGGTGGGAAACCAGAGGTAGACGCTGTCTCAAAACCCGGTGAGTCTGTGAGACTTCACTCACCTGGAGGCCAGGCCAGCAGGCACAGAGATGGGGCAAGGAAGAGTTGATACAGTCATGTCACATGGAAAGCACTTCATCCAGCCCCTGGAATAGCAGGCCAGGCATTCAGTGGGAATGGTGGCTGTGCAACTTCCTCATGCATCAGATGGGGCTGGGCACGGCCCCTGCAGCCCCGAAAGACCTGTGTGCGGATTACTAAGTGTGCACTCCACTTGTTTTCCTGACTGAAGAAGCAGGCTCTTTCTGCGTGCAGGGTGAGTGTACAGAGTAATAGTCTGGTGTCCAGAAGTCGGGGTCCAAGCTTAGTACCACCGGCAGTTACTGGGTGACCTTGAGCCGTCCAGTTCTCTAAGGGATGTGGTAGGCTACAGGGTCTAGATTACAAGGTCCTCCCAAAGGCCGGCCGAGTTTCAAACCCTGCTGTGTTATTTACTAACTGTGTGACCTGTAATGTCAGCACAGAAATGCTCACAGCTTCTGGGAACGTCGAAGGCATCACTTGGAAGGTGCCGGGATGGCGCATGCTACAGTGCCTTGAATAAATGGGTGTGGGGTCAGTGGAAATAGAACAGCTAACCCCAACTTCCTCATGTGCAAAAGCTTGAGCTGAGTCTATCCCGGTGGTGACAGTGACAAAGATTTCCACAGTGAGAGTCAGTGTTTCCTACTAAGGTTTCTCACTGGTGCCATCCTGGGGTCTTTGACTCACTTAGCCCTCAACGCACAGGCGTCCGTTAAACCATCTGTTGCAGGCAGAGGCACCCAAGGGGGAGGTTACCACATAGGTCAGACCAGGCTGATGGCCATGATCCCTATGTCCGGAAGGCCTTTAGGATCTATAGTCCTGTTCCTATGGGCCCACCTGACCTCCCCCTCTGCTCTGATAATGGCAGCCTTCCAGCTGGACCTGGCAGCTGAATGGCCTAAATTTAGCCCTCTGGCTTTAGTGGTGAGCCACAGGAAAAGACCAGGGGGAAAGCCAACGGACTCTACATTTTCAGAATACCTATGGTCCAGACCATAAGTGCAGCAAATGTTAGGCTGGCAAAGGGGCCTCCACCCTCGGCTTGTTTTTGAGGGAGGCCTGGCAAACAATCTGATTTCCTTCTCCTTCATCTTCCCCGGTTGAACTGCCCTGGAGACTGGCCAATCGGAAGTGGTCTCTCCCCTGGGAGTGGGCGCTGGGTGGTAGGAGCACCCCTGTGGCCGCTGTTTGGTTTGGCTGGGTCTGCCCTGGGTTTGGCTCACACTGCTCAGCCCCCGTCATGAGGGCTGTGACTGTTTTGTCTCAGCCGGGCTTCTGCTTTAGGGAGCCTGGTCAGATGGAGGCCTGGGGCAGATGGTGTCCACAGAGCTGGCTGTTACGGAACCCTTGAGCAACCTTACCTGTATGGATTCACTTAACCTTAACAGCCCGAGGAGAGGGAGAGGTCTTCACCCGCTATTTATAAATGAGGAAAACGAAGCCCAGGCAGGATGGAGAACATTTTCAAAATCACACAGTGGCTCATAAAATAAGCAGCTGGGGCTGAAGGTCAGCCTGCCCGTGAAACCTGTCCATTCACCGCTGCAGGTACTGCCGCTGTTACGATAGTGTTCGGAATCTTTAGCCCATCAGATGTTTTGACACACATCATCTGGAGCCTCAGCATACTAGGAGGCAGAAATGCTGACTGACCCCATTGTATGACTTTAGGACCAAGGCTGGACAGGACCCTGTGGAATGACGAGGTCAGGCATGTTGCCTGCGGGGCTGTGGGCTCATGCTTCTTGGCCGTGCCCACGTCTGGTGCTTCATCCAAAGCCAATACACCCTGTGTGTGTTCTCTTGACAGATCATCTCAGGCCGCCTGTCGGGGCCTGGAAGTGTCCTCACTGCGGTTTATCTGGGTGCTTTATCACAGTGGCCTGTAAGTGAGACGGAGGGTACAGGGCTTCTCAAGATTCAGAATTGTGTCAGCGAGCTCACAAGCAGACATGGCTCTCAGGTCCCCAAACACTGGGTCCCAACAGTCCACATGCCCTTCAGCAATGAGGATTCTTTGCAGTTACCTTAGTGGAAATAAAGGGCATTTTAATATGTGATTTTCCCTTTTTGCATCATCTTATCACATTTAATGGATTATTTGTTTCATTGTGGAGATAAATATCTATGTGTTTGTCTATTTAGTGTGTGTGTGTATATGTGTGTGTGAGTGCAGGTGTGCGTGTGTTATGGCGTGTACATGGAGGTTGGAAGACAGTTTTCAGGAACCCATCCACTCCTTCCACCCACTGAGTCCGAGTCTCTTCCTGTTTCTGCCACGCTGTGTACTCCAGGCTAGCTAGTCTGAGAGCTTCAGAGGGACAGGTGCGTGTGTGTGTGTGTGTGTGTGTGTGTGTGTGTGTGTGTATGCAGATACATATGCACTTAAAATATACACCATTAAATTTGTCATCTCAGCCATTCTAAGTGTTTTAATCAAAGCCATTGTGTTTCAGCAGCATCGAGGACACGTCCAGTATTATACTCCATCACTATTACTCCTGCCCAGAATTTTTCCATCTTCCCAAACAGAAACTCTGTCTCCTTAAACACACTGACTCCCCTTTACCCTCTTCCCAGCTCTGGCAGCCACATTCTATTTCTTCCGTCTGTAAATCTGAGCACTTTAACAACCTCATATGACTGTCCTTCTGTGTCCGTCCAGTTTCTCTTGGAGGTTATCCACGTGGTCGCTGGTGTTAGAGTTTCCTCCCTTGCTACTCCATTTGGTAGGTAGACTCAGGGTGATACTCCATTTGCTGGGTAGACTCAGGGCTGCCGCTAGACAAACTACAGAGGATAAAGAGATGAGCAGTGGTGAACAGTGGTGAACAGAGGTGAACAGTGGTGAACAGTGGTGAACAGAGGTGAACAATGGTGAAGAGTGGCCATATCGTTCTTTTCATGAGTGATATGAGGAACAGAGTTACTCCATCTCCGGTGGTACTGACATTTATTGGTTGATTAAGATAGATTCTCCATTATAAAGTTAATTAGCAAGTATTTTATTCTTGTTCATTAATTAGTATTTAATAAGTATTTTGTGGGAACTCTTTGAGAACGTTCTCTTCTGAGTCAAATTTTTGTTCTCTAGTTTGGACACTGTGCTTTGTCGAACTGATTTTGTGATTGTATCATCTCTTCAGTGTTTTTTGGTGTATGATGTGTGTGCATGTATATGCGTGATCACGTGTGAGTGTGGACACAATGATGTGTATATGTCAGAGGACAGCCTCAGGTGTTGGTCCTGGCTTCCCACCTTGTTTGAGGCAGGGTCTCTCTCCCTGCTGTGGAGGCCAGGCCGGCTGACTTCTGGGCATGCTCCTGTCCCTGCCTCCCTCTCACTGTAGGACCGCTAGGATTTCAGATGCCTGCTACCCTCCCAGCTGGTTTTTGTCTTTTTTTTTTTTTGTCAGTTTTTTGGGGCAGGGTTTCTCTGTGTAGCTCTGGATGTCCTAGAACTCATCCTGTAGACCAGGCTGGCCTCAAACCCAGAGATCTGCCTGCCTCTGCCTCCTGAGTGCTGGGATTGAAGGCGTGTGCCATCACTGCCTGGCCAAAGGGTCTTAGATCTCCTGGAACTGGAATTACAGATGGTTGTAATCCGTCATGTGTGTGCTTGGAACTGAACTTGAGTCCTCTGGAAAAACAGCTAGTGCTCTTAACCTCTGAGCCACCTCTCCAGTCCCCATCTCCCAGCTTTTTTTTTTTTTATTTAATCTGGGTTGCAGGGATTCGAACTCAGGCTTCCACACTTGCACAGCATGTGCTTTACCCACTGAGCCATCTCTCCAGCTCCCTTCTACAATTTTAAAATTGGAAATTTCGCCAAGTGTGATTTTAACATAGAGAAACTGAGTACTTTCTCTGTATCAGGCACTGGTGTCTCTGTTCACTCTTTACACCATGGCTTCACACAGGAAATAGTTATTTATTGTTGCAAGGTTATAACAATACATAGCGGGTTAAAACTACAAACATCATGTCACACACCCTTTATGGGTCAGGAATCAAGAACAGTTCTCTGAGCAGTTCTGGCTCAGATCTCTCTGTCAGCTGATGTTTTGGACCTGGCTGGGCTGCAGTCACCTGAGAGTAACTGGGACTAGACAGTTTGGGCTAACCTGCTGTCAAGGGGTATTCAGTATTAAATATCTTGGTAGAAACCCAGACCTTGACTGCCAACAAGACACAACCGTGGAGCCGGACTGCACTTCCAGGCTCTGCCTCCTCTGCTAACATGGGGAAGAGCTCCTGAAATTCTCTACAGATGTAGTTCAAGCTAGCGAGCTGAACTCTTACTTCCCCACTTCTGGCCTGTGGGGCCTTAGGCAGATGGCACAGGATAATTCCCTGTCTGGGACACGGGGACAATTAATACCCACCTCCTGGGGTTTTTAGGTGATCATTTCAATCACACATGTGAATATAATTGTTCATACAGACAAGTTCTATGTGAACCCCAGGGAATGTGACTGCAAAATAGATTTTACCCAGGGAGAACTGAAAGATGTTGACAGCCAGAGGATGCCTCTTTACACCGCGACCTTCGGAGGTCACACCGACAGGAGAGCTTCATAAATGACAGGCTTCCTGGTCCTCTGTGGCTCTTGAGTAAAGCCTCCGGGGGAAACCTGGTGAAGAACGTCTTTCGTTTGCCTACAGTCCCCTCCTCACCCCCGACTCTTTGTAAAAGACTGGTGTCATCTATGAAAGAATTGTGTAGAGTCTTTGGAGGCTGGAGTAGATGTGAGAGCCTGAGGAACTGACTGTGGCTTAGCCGTGTGTTCCCTCTTAGCTAGAAATGGGCGTTGATCTTGTGGTTTCATTAGAGCCTTGAGCTGCCCTTGGGGGCCCAGCCTCCCTGCCGCCACGATAGATAATACCCGACAGGATTGTTTCTAACACACACATATATGCGTGTGTGTGTGTGTGTGTGTGTGTGTGTGTGTGTGTTATTTGAATTAAATGGAGGAGCCAGCACATGCTTAAGACACATGAGCCATGTCCCCAGACCTGACAGTCATTGGTTGGACTTATACAGAGACATGACACAGTAAGGACCAGGTGCAATTAATACCAGCTATTGACTAGCAAGAGAGCAAACTCTGAGTCTGTTTCCCCTACAAGAACCTTCCCTTGAGTGGAAAAATAATATTCCAGGATCACTTCTCTGGGTGACTTCCTGTGTTTACTCCCTTGGTTTTCTCTCTTGCCTGAAGCAGTTTATGCCTTGTGGTCCCCACATACATATGTAGGTCAGAGACGTATAAGTTGTCTTCAGCCCTTTGGCCTGGGTTTCATTGGCTCCTTAGGATTCTCTTACTTTAATTCTTACTGTCCACTAATGTGATTTAGAGAGCTCAACCTTGCCGCATCACACCAACTGGGGGAGCGCTGGGGAACAGACTCCGTCATTATTGGTGATGGGCCATAGGCAAGCTTCTGTTTCCTTCTGTGAAGTAGGATAACGAAGTACCTGCCTCACAAGGCTGTTCTGAGGCTCAGGGCTGCTATTCTACACGGAGTGCTTAGATAGCTCTAAAGTCTAAAGCACAGTGAGCACTTAAGAAATACCACTTGTCACTGTTTCAAGTGACACTCCTGAAATGTAATGCCACCCCCAAAATTTATTCCCCAACCCAAAACATCTTGAAAGGTTCAGATAAGCCCATGGATCCGATCTTAGTCCGTTTCTGTTGCTGCAGTACGCGATCTGAAGCTTGGTAATCTGTAAGGAAAGAAGCCTATTTTGACAAACAGTTTTGGAGGCCGAGAAGCCTAAGGGCATGGTGCCACTTGAGTTTAGTGCTGGTGGGGGCCTCACTCTGCTTCAGCTCACCGTGGAGGAGCACAGCTGATGGCAGAGCAAAGAACACAGGAATACCCTTGCTTTGCAGCAGCCTGATCTCTTGATAACTAGTCAAGTCTCAAGAGATCAAGGACTCATCGAGAGAAAGGCATTGATCCATTGACAAGAAGTCACTTCCATGGCCCAGGTACCTCTCACTAGGTGTCACCCTACCACTGTCCCTTTGAGGGATTAGGGTCCCAGTGCATACATTTTTGAGGTATACACTCAAACTTAGCAGACCATGCTAAGTCAAAACCAAGTAGGATATTAATGTTTTTATCCAATTGGAAATGCAGGGGTGCAGGGGTACCCTTTGAGAGGTCAGGCCTTTCTTTGCTCACAGGCATCCTGTTTGTTGAAATATGTTCTGAGGCATTTCCTCGCTGCCTTCACTTCCCCAGAATTAACCCAAATCCCTTGGGAAGTGTTATCGGGTGATCTTATTGCCTGACCAGTCAGTTCTTCTCCACTCTAAGTGACAACCCAGTGCTTTGGTGACAAGACCCAGTGGTAACCCTGTTAGCAATACATGGTGGCAGAGGAAACAGGTCTCAGAGTACCCCGTGAGGGGCAGGACTCTGTAGCCAGGCTCCTTGCCTGAAATCTGGCTGGCGTGGGTTTTCTCATCTGGGATGGGAATTTCACTCTTCTTGGATTGCCTCTTTAGGCCGTGGTGAATTCAAGTGTGTCCTGTGGACAGTCCTGGGCCAACCCACCCGGCAAACCTCCCTCTCATGATGCCCATTCCAACTCAAAACCATTTGTGAGGAAAACTAGTACTAAGGAAAATGAATGAACAGCTAGCTAGCGTGATCAACAGTAGGCAGATGGAGTCACCCCAGGCTGTAAGAAACAAGCAAAAGAAAATCATAACCTCAAATGTGTATGTTGAGAATCCCCAAAGAGCCAAGGGGATTATTTCAATAAATAATGAAAGAGTGAAATAAGGAAACAAGAGAACAGGTAGAAATGAAACAAGCATGCAGGATGTAAAAAGAATCAATTAGAAATCAGTGAATATGGAATATCATTTTGCATTCATTAATAAAACTTCAGTAGATAGAATTGGCTCAGTTTGACATAACTGAAGAAAACACTGATGAATTGGAAGTCGGTTCTACAGGACGCCTGGGGTTGGATATGGTTTGAGTGTGTCCTCATGGGTCACAAGGAAGCTTGGTCCTCAGTGTTGGTGTGTAGGTTGGGCCGTTAAGAGGCAAGGCCTAGCAGAAGGGCCACCTTCAGAAAAGAAAAATGTAGTTTTTCCAGGACCAGGGTGGGTGCCTGTGAGAGTGAGTTACTATCAAAGGGCAGGCCGGGCCCTGAACCCCTCTTTCCACTCGTGTGGGATGTCGTTGAGCACACTGTGATGCAGCCCTTCACCGGTGGCTGAGCGCAGGAGGCTCCTTGACCTTGTACTTCCTCTTAGTAAGTGCTCAGCCGCGGGTGTTTGGTTAAAGCAATAGAAAAAGTACTTATAATAACCTATCTAGACAGTTAAAGAATATTAAGACTAAATAAAATAAAAGGAAAAGAAAAGCCTGGGGTATAGCTGGGGCTGGGGCTGGAGCTCAGTTGGTAGAGTAGTTGCCCAGCATGCGGGAAGCCCTGGGTTCTTTCCTAGTCTCCATAAACCAGTGGAGACCCTTGTCTGTAATCATAGCAGGAAGACTGAAAGTCTCAGGTTATCCTCAGTGACATAGTGAGTTCAGGGGCAGCCTGGGTTACAAGAGGCCCTGCCTCAAAAAAAATATCAATCAATCAATCAATCAGATGATCCTTGAGTCTAGGTACTGGTGAAATAAAGTTACATGACTATCGGCTGTCTTAACAAAAAAAAGAAAGAAAAGAAAAGAAAAAGTAAAACTTTGTTTACAAAGAACAAACAAAACAGAAAGCTTCTGAAAAGGGGCTGCGGCCTTTCATCTGATTCTTGCCTTGGAGGAAGGAAACCTGGTGTTTCCAGATCTCTAGTTTTTCTAAGACAACCCAGAGAGCCAGAACTTTTATGTGAAATTTCCTGACTTTTGAGAACTTGTAACAAAAATATTTAGCCCACCAAGCTCTTCAACACCTTGTAGGTTAAATAGAACTTCAGACAACTGTCTGCCCTGCAGAAAATGACCTTTAACGTCGCCTCAGCTCTCCAGCGCCTGTCCCATGAGCAAGAAAATCTTGAGAAGAGAGGAGTTTGGTGCTGGTACTAGAAATGGAAGGAAGAATTTGAGAAGTGGAGAGGGGTGGGGGTGGACTGTCAGACCTGTAGGTAGGAACAGCCCAGGGGCCTTTGCTGGGGGTGGGGTTGGTTGTGCTGGAGGTATTTAAATATTTAAATGTCATTTTTTTTCATGCCTTTTCTCCTTAAGAGCTGTGTTCCAGATAAACCCACCTTAGTGTCTAAGGACTGTCCCTGAGGCTGGAGAGAGGCAGGCAGACTGAGCGTTGCACAGAATGCCATGTTTTGAGAGACTTGCTGAGGGAAGTGTGGCCTGGGTGGCCGCAAGGCCAGTTGGTTCTCTGTAGTTTGGGTCAGAAAGAAGGGTCCATGGGGTGGGATGGAGGAGCTCAGGACCAAAGTGTTAGTGCAAGTTGGGAAGGACTTGGTTTTTCTTAAGCTCCTATGGGTTAGACACATCCCTGAGGGAGGTCCAGCCAGAAAGCTGTGCACACCAACCAGTCTGACTGTAGTTTGCTGGGAAACTCAGAAAGCCCCAGGCAGGAGTGGTCCCAGCCATAGCGACTCAAGATGGCTGCAGTCATGCCAAATGCACACAAGCTGGAAGCTGGGTCCTTCTAAGGTTTTCTGTTTGGTGACTTTGCTCATTCCTTGGGGGGTGGGAGGGGGATGAACACTATTTGGTAACAAAGGTGAGAGTGTGCGCGGGAAAGGGGAGAAGCAGACAGCGGGGGACAGTCAGGAAACGGGCGTGGGCCACTTCCAAGGCACCGCGTCCTGTGTCCGGCCCTTTAATTGGAAACAGTGCTGTCCACAGGGTGGTGACAGTGTGGTAATTCACAGGAATTTCTCAAAAGCTCCGGCCTCTGGCTCTGGGTTTTTCTAAACAGCAGGGTGGCTGTGCTCAGGACAGGCTCAGTTTCTTTGAAATCAAACCAGATACACAGTGGTGGGGACGCGAGTAGGAGTGACAGGGAGGCTGCAGGGGGCGTCAAGAGCCTCAGGTTGTCACCCTGCCCTTGCCATAGGCTTCCCCAAAGGCGGGATCTGCCTCTCTGGAAGGTTCAGTTCCAAAGTCAGCATGTCAGCTCCTAATCTCGGAAACTGCCTTCAAAATGATTTAGTGTGTACAAAACTACACACTAACACAGACTGTGTGCACGTGCCCCACAGAGTGCCTGCAGCAAGATAATTCAGAGCGTTCTTCCAACTATCATTTTGTTCATTTTTAACCACATGTGTATTTTGATTACATATAATTTAAATGCTCGCATGTTTATGTTGCTACTTCATTTTATGATCTTGAGCATTAAAAAAATTAATTTCTTTGAAGCTCTGTAAAGTAAAATTACATTAGTAATTGTTTGGCACCCAACAATCTAATGTCACTGAATCATTGTCCTCATCACAGGACTCGAGGTGGAATTTGGTAAGGACACGGGTTCTGTGTTGGGCGGGTTAAGTTTTCATTTTGACCTTGCCTCTGTGTGACCACATGACTCGGGCAAAGTGGCCTTTTTTTTTTTTTTTTTTTCTCTCTTTTTGTGAATGATGGCGCCTGCCTTACAGAGGGGCTGTGAAGATTCAGTGAATAATATCTGGGATATAAGATTTGCTCAGTAAATATTACAAACTTTTACTGCTTTTGTGCTGTTGGTCAAGCACTGCAGCGAGCACTCTTCGCACTGCAGAAGGAGTCGCCTCGGATGAAGATGGGTTTGTAATCTGTGAAAGCCAGGGATGGGCCGTTAGGAGTGGGATGCTGAGCTCTGGCCCAATCAAGGGCTCAGCCAGCTTGAGTTGCCATGGAGCACTCTGTTGCCTTGAGTTGGAACTGGAGTCCTGAGCCTTTATACATAATTCATCTTACGCAAACATCAAAACAGACAGTTAGCAAAAAAGGACAATGAAGAGGTTATTTACATAATTGTCTCTCTGCATGTAACTCTGCAACACATTAAGGTATTCACTGTGCATATGTAAATATTACTGTAGTGCATTGCATACAGTAAGTCACGACCAGCCATGGATATGGGTGGCCACTGGAAGACAGTTTCCATAGAAGGTCGGCACAGTTTTCCAGCCCTGATGGTGTCCACCATGACCTTCAAGGTCTGAGAACAAAGCTTAGCCTGTTCCTGTGAAGAAACTGGAAGGTTAGGAAGAGAAGCCGCTCTCCTCGTGTCTCGGGGGCCCGTGTGTGTTTTGACTCCGTTTCTTTCTGCCCGTTTTTCTGTCCTCAGTCTCTGCACTGGCTCCTTCCACCTGCTTGTTTGGCGTGTGGCCACCAGCCCAGGCTCTAGTGCCCACTGCTACTGACCTCAACTCATGTCTTAGTGGGGTGGGGGTTGGAGAGGGGGGGACAATCAGGACAGGATACCCTGTCCCTAACTCGGATTGCCATCCACCATCTCTTCCAGGCCTTGTCCCTGGAGGTAGGGACTGTGTGGTCCATACCCTGACAGCGGCAGGGTACCCATAACCTCCCCTCTCCAGGGGTTTGCCAGTTTGTGCACTGTAAAGCAAGGATGTGCTGAGCATTTATGATGTACTAGAGAATCAAACAGGTAGTTAGCCTTGCCCTCAGGAAGGTACTTTCTCCGCAGGACACAGTCAAAGCCGTGGTGGGATGATGGAGGGAGGGGCAGGAGAGCTTCCCTCGGGACCTGACCTCTCCTTGCCTCCTCTCCCTCCGCGGCTTCAGCAGTCTCCTTCCTGATCCCTCTGCTGTCTCTAGCCCCGTCCTGGGGTCCCCTTCCTTCCCTTATCTCTGCTCTGCCTTTAGCAGTTTGCTGGCTGCCTCCCAGACAGTCTCGCCATGGCTGGCAGCACCCTCTCGGTTTTCTGTTACTGTGGATGTCACAGCCGCCCTCATAGACACCAAACCTTGGGATGCTTGGCTGTTTTTCCATCCAGCCAGCTGTCCAGTTGTGTGAATCTGTTTCTGTCTGCTCACATCTGTCTGCTTTTCACAGTCCTGGCATGGTTCCTCCTGGCTTTACTTTCTCCTCTCCAACCTGTCTCATTAGTCAGCCAGATTCATATTCCTGAAATGCACCCTGATGTCCTGTCCTTCAACCGTCTGGGCAGATGCAGCCTCCTTCTCCTGGCATCTCAGAACTTCCCTGGTCTGGCTTCACCTTTCCTCTCCAGTTGCCTTTCTAGGGTTTCCATATTCTGTCAATTAAAAAATTGTTGATGGGTGTTTTGCTTGTCTGTATGTCCGTGCACCCCTAGTGTGCCTGGTACCCTAGGAAGTCAGAAGTGGTTGATGAACCTCCTTGGACCAGAGTTTTAGAAGGTTGTGATCTGCTATGTGGGTACCAGGAATTGAACCAGGGTCTGCTGCAAGAGTGGCCAGTACTCCTAACTGATGAGCAATCTCTCTCAGCTCACTTTTCCATGTTTTGATGCTAAGGGTTCAGAATGAGTTGTGACTTCCAGGCTTCACGCCTTTGGTGTCTGCTTTGGTGTCTGTCCAGGACCACATCCCATTTCCTTCTTCAAGTTTTCTCAAGGCTTGACTCATCTTTCTGATTGGCTCAGCCAGGTGTGGCCCATTTTGCCTTCCTCCTCTGAGGTCCGCCAGCTCCCTGTGAACCACTCTCTGCTCCTTACTGTTGTTAGCTATTCTGTGCTATACCCTGAACTACAGGCCCTTGCTAAGCCACCCCAGGTAAATATAAAACCTAGCTGAAAATAGAACCTTCCTGTTCTCAACCAGCTTCAAGACAAATTCCCCAGTGTCTGCTTCCAACAAGTGCCACCTGTGCTCTGCCTGCACCTCACATCTGGGTTGCCTTGCTTTCTTTGACGTGGGAGGCCCCATCATCTTTAAGTCCTGCATAATATGCAATGGAAGGCTTGCAAAACTGTGGCCAGCTAGAGGCTGCTTTGGAGCCAGATGTATGAGTGAATGGTGAGTGATGAATGCCACAGTGTGCAGCTTTCCTTGGGAGTCTCTTTGCCCCCTTTTCTCCATGAAGGGGAAGTATAGCTTTTCTTTCTTGCTGACTGGTTGCTTTAGAACAGCATTGAAAATTCCAGCACTCCTTCATTATCCTATCTCAGGCCCCATGTGAGAAACTGCAGATCTGCAGATACCCCTAAGGCTGGACCACTGACTCTAGTTAAAAGTGGATGTGGAATCCACCTGTTACCTTCAGAAGGCTGCCCCTGTCAGAGCTCAGCATCCTCTAGGGACTGATTCTCTGACACAAACCCCCCACCCCTGTCATGAATGCTCAAGCCATGCTAAATCAAGAATGGGGTAGGATTTGCAGACAACATAGGTTCATCTTCTGGTACAGTGTAAATCATCTCTAGATAACATATACGACCCAACACAATGCAAGTACTGTATCAATAGCTGTTGTTTCATGGAGAGTGATGTCAGAAAAGGAAGTGTATGCAGGTTCAATGTAGACACTGCCAGCCCAGGCCTAACTGTGTCTTCGGTCTGCAGTTGGCTGAATCCAGGGATGTGGGACCCATAGATATGGAGGGCTGGTGTGAGTATTTCAGAGCTACGTGGGCTGTCAGACTATGTCTTTTGCTGGAATATTCTCTCCAGTATCTCTCTCCAGGTATCACAACTCTTTGCCTGGCCAGGTCCTCTTGGGACTTCAGACTTCAGATTAGCTGTCATAGCTTTCAAGAACCTCTCCTGACCTCATTTTTTAGGCTCCCATTCCCAGAGCCACAGTGACACCATGCTTTCCCTACCCCCAGGCTTCCACTCCCTGTCTCCCCAGTGTCTCCCCAGGGCCTGTACCATGCTGGACACATGAAAGGGACTTAGTACACACATGCTCCATGAAATCACTGAGGTGTGGGTGGTACAGGAACTGGTGGGTGGTGGGCGAAGCAGATGCTAAGTGGTATGTATCGGTCAGCACCTGCCACAGAACGGTTTGGCAGCTGCAGAATCCGCAGTAGCATTTGGTCACAGGTGTTTATTGCTTGCTCTTCTGGCATTCTTTGGGGGGGGGTCAGCGAGGCAGCTCTGTTGATCTGAGTCGGGCTGGCTTGCACGTTGAGCTTGGCTCTTTTGCTAAGGTGAGCAGAGCCGTATAGCTCCACAGCTTACACTGAGAAAGTCTCTGGTGATGGCCTGGGTCCAAGGATGAGTGGACACATGGCCTCTTGGGGGCCTGGGTGGGAATAGGCGTGCCACATTCTTTTAAACAAAGGCCAGTTCAGATCTAAGGACAGAGCGTAGATCTCACATGGTGAAGCCTGGGGTACAAGGAGGGATTAAAGGAGTCGGCCATTCGGGAAGCACCCTTTCAGCAAAGCATCAGAAGGCTAGGGCTGGAGTTCACTGCTCCTGGAGCCTTTTGCTATCACAGTTGTCTGCTGGACTCCCGAGTGTCATTGAGTGGTATCTGTTTATCCTTTCTCTAGTATCCTCTCAGACTGGGGAAGGCTCGCAAACTGTAAAGTGCTGTAACAGAAGACCTAGCCAGATTGCCCCCCTGAAGGCATTTGGCCAACAGCATTGGCAAGGATGTGGGGTAGTGGAGAGAGGGTGTGTGGTAAGACCAAAAACATGTCCACTGGCCTGGCAACCCAGGCTCCTGACAGCTGAGTTCCCTGGTAACTGGAAGCCCCATGGGCTCTCATAAATAATGGATGTAATGAGTTTTGAAACGCATAACATATCGTGTGGTTGTAAGGTATTAGCAGGAGTGGGTACCACCTTGGCCAGATTCACTTTTGACAAGTCAGGCTGCACCCAATGGCACTTCCTTTGTTCAGATGAGAAGCAGGGGACAAACTGGCCTGAAAAGACATTCCTGTGGTCCAAGAAAAGGACAAAGAAGATACCCTGAGTGTTTTACTTCTGCATAAACTCTGGGGGGGGGGAGGAGGGCGGGAATCTCTATGCGCAAAATCGTTGACTGTACCCTATGTTCTTTCAGGCTCATCTACCCAGTGTATGTAGAAATGTTGGACTTGATCATTTCTCAGGAGTAGTTTCTCCTTCCAGGGATGCTGGTGAGGCAGGCATTTCTCCCCTCCTGAAAGTTTATGGCCTTCGGTGGTGAGCCATGACTTCTCTGCAGTGGAAACAGGAGGTTCAGCTGGGCATGGGGGCTAAACTGGACCCACAGACATTTCTCCGCTGGCTTTGGGGGTCAATACTAAGAAGGCTGCAAACCGGCTCTGGCTCTGGAGAAGCTCTGGGTGGAAGGCAGGGCTTGAGGCCACTCCTCCCCAAACACAGAGAAGATATTTTGAAAGACCTCACAGGATGGCAGGCAGAAGCCTTGAGTAGTGATCTGGGTTATGGGTTCTCAGGGGCTGGGCCAGTGTTCAGTGCAGAGGCCTCTGGACAGGCAGGCCCATGTCATCCGGGGCTGCATTCCTTTCTCCACAAGCCATCACATATCTCCAGAGGCTGGACCTTGGATGGCCTTGTGGAAACACCTGGGCCCAAATGTGGCCAGTTCCCGCGGTGCAAAAGGAAGCGCCTGAATGCTTCTCACCGAGAGCATATTATCATTTTTCTCTTCCCTCTCGCATGAATCATTTTGCCTGGAACCTTCCCAGCGAGGATTCAACTGCTAATTGATTCTGTCCCCACAATCAGGGAATCGGCCTCACCCCCCAGGCAAAGCAGCTGAGATTTAGGGGGTGGGGTGGGGGGGAAGGTATAGCTCTGGGCTCACCCAGTCTGAGCTCAGAGTTTGTGGCCACAGCATTTTAGAACTTTAGAGCCCAGTGTCCTTGGGGAAGTCTTAACAGAACTTCCCACTTTGCTTAGCCATAAGTTCTTTAGGGTTCACAGTCACTTTAAAGGCATGAGTTGTATGAGCTGCCCTGCAGATGGACTTGGGAATGGACTGGCCATTAGCACTTAACCTTAGGACTCCCTACCCTAATCCCTGGTGACTGTGTTGGCCACCCTGTCTTGCTCTTGATTTCTCTGGAAGAGGAAGTCAAACAGACAGCAGGGTCCAGCCTCTAGAGAGGGGATTTTGTTGTTGTTTTGGACAGGTTTTCACTGTGTAGCCCTGGAGTCCTGCGACTCTCAGTGTAGACCAGGCTAGCCTCAAACTCACAGAGATCTGTTTGCCTCTGCTTCTGGAGTGTTAGGATTAAAGGTGTGTGCTTCCACATCTGGCCTGGGTATTTTATTTAATAAACTGATTAATGAATTAATTGTGAGTATTTCCATCTGGTTGGAGATTGTGTGGGTGGAGAGCAAAAGTGAGGGTGCGTCCTTCACAAGTTATTTAATCTCTGAACTTCAGTTTCGTCTTGAAAATGGGAGCTGTATTTTCCTTGTGCTAGGGAAACTTAGAAATAACATAAGCCAGGGCTGGCAAAGAATCGCTGCCTAATAAAAAGTATCTGGGTTAAAGTCTCATAGCCCATACATCTCTGGTCTTAGTGCCTGTGAGTATAGGGGACTCAGGGGAGTTGAGGTGCACTGTCCTCAGCTAGGAAGGAGCAGGGTCTAGGGTGGGAATGGATGAGGCCTTCTCATAACCACAGGCTTTTATGTCATTTCCTAGAAGGAAATGCTGACTATGAGGGTCACTGGGGTCCCTAGAATTCCTTCCTTCCTTCCTTCCTTCCTTCCTTCCTTCCTTCCTTCCTTCCTTCCTTCCTTCCTTCCTTCCTTCCTTCCCTCCTTCCTTCCTCCCTCCCTCCTTCCCTCCTTCCCTCTCCCTTTCAGCCCACCCCCTTCCTTCCCTCCATACACAAAGTCTCTCTAGGTCACCTAGATTGACTTAGAACTTGTGATCTTTCTGCCTTCTGAGTGCTGGGATTACAGGCATATGCCATCACGCCTGGCTAGTAAGACCCAATCTGGCTCACCTCTCTTCATATCAGTGGCTTGTCTAGGCATTGTGTGCCCTTCTTCTGGGGGGAAAGGGTGGGCTTAGAGCCAATAATGATCAGGGTTTTGCTCAGTACCCCTTGACCTTTCCAAGAGACCACAGCAAGCAAGTGGGTGTCACTGGCTTTTGTGCTTCTGCTCTGTTTATTTGTTAACACTCTCTGTGTCTCCTATTCTGAAGTCTCTTTAGAGTGCAGAAGGCTTGTATTCGTTTCTCCAGCGAGCCAGCCCCCAGCAGTGTCTCGCATTCGGAAGGGCAAATGTAAGACAGTCAGACAGAAGGGAACATGCAGTACAGCTCCAGCGGAAGTTAGGATCTGTTGTCGCCCAGTTCCTGCTAGAGCAGACTGCGCTGGGCAGCCCACACAGGTGCTGGGGAGAAATGAGTGAGGCCAGGGAAGAGGGAGGGAGGAGCTCCTGGCCATGCAGTAAGTGCAGGTGCTAGGCTCCTGGCTGGAGGTGATTCCAGCAAGCTGCTGAGCATCTGACCCTATTTAGACCAAAATGCAGCACACAGGTGTGTTGAGGAACTGCTCACTTGGTTCTTAATGGGGGCGCGGGTGGACTTTCCCACTTCCTGTGGAAACTAAGGCCCGCAGCTTGGGACTAGAAAGGCAACCCTCTGACCCACTGACCTAGGGCAGCAAAGCCATTTGCCTGAGGTCTTACAAGAGTTACTGCCCACGCAGGAAGCAGGGAGACTGCTGCACGGTGCTGCCAGGTGACACTAACACTCGGGAGGGAGGCTTGTTTCCACTTTGGTTCAGGACCTGAAACAGGAGCTTGGCAAAGAATTCCACATTGTGTGAAAGGGACAAATGGATTTATGTTGGGGTGGGGAGAGCTTACTCTGAGTGCCCCTGGGAAGGACTGGATTCCAGCCTGATCACTCTCGCATTGGGAGAGATGTCTAGAAAGAGATCCACAAACACTTCTTCCTTGATTGACCTTGGGTCATGAGCATAGTTACTGAGATTGCAAACATAATTTATGCTAATCTGGAGGCAGTATGCTTTTGCTTTGTTTTGTTTAGAGACAAGGTCTCAGGTGGCTCACACTGGCCTCAAACTTGCTATGTAGTTGAGGATGATCTTGAATTTCCGATCCCCCTGTCTTTACCTCCCAAAGCACTGGGATTCCAGGTGTGCTACACCCCCAGGTAGCCAGGTTTCAAATAAAGTAATAGCATTGCTAAAATGCCTCACTGAAGGAGTAAACAAAGTTGCCCTCTCCTTCCAAGGTCCCATCAACAAACTGAGGTGGGAGTCCACCAAAGCTCATTCTGGGGAACAGCTCCATGTATAGGCTTCCTACAGAGCGGTGGGTGAGGGGTTAGGACATGGGTGGCCTTGAAACAGTCTCACTGGAAGGTTTGCTCCCAGCATGGATAACGACTCCCCCATGGCTATGCAGATGGAGACCCCTCCCCTACTCCTTTTCAGCCTGCATACTCCAGCCTCTCCCAGAGGCCACATGCAATTAGGGCAGAATTGCTTACAACTGGTTGAGAGGAGTGGCTGGATACTCGGGTGAGCAGGCCCACAACCCTCCCGCCCCTCCTATGAGGGGACTCAACAGACCCTGCTGTGAGGATCTTTTACAAGTGTGCCCATCTGAAGTCATGAAAATAGTGATAGTTTGGCTTGGACTATAGTCCCGTACAAGAAATAATAAACATACCAAAAGGTTTAAACCCATTTGTATATCTTTTACTATTTAGGGAACTCTTTGATATATGTGTTGATACGGATACATACACCCATGTATATGTATATCACATGCTCATATACATAGAAAACCCAGTTTAAAACTTTACCACACTTCTTAGATAGGTGTCACTGAAGTATGTCCTTGTCAAGGATATTAGGCCTCTAGGTATTTTCTATTTCTCTTTTTTCTTTATTGATGCACAGGTTTTGGAAAAGTTTCCTCTCCTGCATATACCCTGATTCCTTGCCCCTGGTGACTCAAAGCTGTGGGCCTAGTGACCGTGCAGGGCTGAAGCAATCCTTCCCTCTCTTTAAATTGACTTATCTTGGGTATTTGTTACAATAACAGAAAGCTGAGCAACATCAAGCCTTACCAGACCGTGGCACACATGGATATTCCGCTCTCTGCGCTGGGGCTTTTAACCATTAGTAAGCTGCTAGGCAACTGATTTTGTAATTTCCCCCCAAGGTTTATCCTTAAAGTTGCTGAAGTTGGAGTTTGAGGAGGCACTTATCTGGACCCCCTTTATTATGTCTTATTTTACTCTGTCTATTCCCAGAGGCAGAGAGGGTCTCCTGAAGACTTTATTTTGAGGGTTCAGTGACGGGCAATAGGATTTGGTAATGGTGGGTGAATGAGCTTGATTGATGTGAACTATAAGCTAGACCCACTCAAATAATCAGGCGCCTTTTGCTGACCTTAGAAATCTAACCTGCATTCCTGTTATGGAATGAATTGAGATCCCCTTTGAGAATCATTGCAGGCTTTTACGATGTTAAAGAGAACACACACACACACACACACACACACACACACACACACACACACACGGAACAAGATCCTTCTTGTTTCTCCTTCTTTACCTTCTAAAAACCAATTGGGAAGAAAGTGCACAGTTGCCAGACTGCGAGAATGAGGTCATGGATCATAACTCATGTGGCTTTCAGAAACATAAATCATGCAGCCTGGCTGGAGCAGCTTTCCATTCCTTGGCGAGCCTCTGGGAGCAGTAGCCACAATATGCATAAAGTATTTGGACTTCACCATGAGCTTGGCTATCCTTCCAAGTGACATTTTCATCAGAAGGTCAAGGAAATTCATCCTGTGTCCTGTCACTGTCAGGTGAATTCACACTGGCTGGAGGCGACTTGGAGACAGCTCTCAGGCAGTGGGGAGCCACTCTGCTGTGCTTTCCTAACGTTATAAGCTGAAGGCTCCTGTACAGTAAGCATATTTGAACATATTCTGTCCAGTCATGTGCTCTTCACACTTTTTTACCCAGGTGCCTCCAGGGGGGATGTTTTTAGATTTCACCCCTAGAGGAGATACTGCCCTAGGTGCTTAACTATGAGCTTCCCAGGGTCCATTGATCTTTTGCAAAATGTGATGCCTCTCCTTATATCAGAGGAATAATGTCTGTTGTAAAGAAGCTTTGGAAAAACAAAGCAAAACAAAACAGCAAATGGAATAGAAGTTGGCGTCCTCTGGCCCTCAACCCAAACCTGGCCAGTTACCCATTTTTGTAAATAAAGTTTTATTGAAACAGCCATGTACATTCATTTCTTTATTGTCTGTGGCTACTATTGTTCTACAAAAGCTGTACTAAGTAGTTGCTACACAAGCTGTGTGTCTGCAAATCCTAAAATATGTCTTGTCTGGGTTCTGGAGGAGATTTGCTAAACCCTGGTAGAGCACATAAATTCCTGGGAAACATCTACTGAGGGAATGGGTTGATTTATGACCATGCCAAAAGGTGATCATGGCTGATTTTCTGAGGTGGGCTCTTCAGTCT
This sequence comes from Peromyscus aztecus, assembly GCA_902168405.1. Classification (NCBI taxonomy): domain Eukaryota; kingdom Metazoa; phylum Chordata; class Mammalia; order Rodentia; family Cricetidae; genus Peromyscus; species Peromyscus aztecus. The sequence continues at coordinate 4,543 of CABHPQ010171857.1, read as the reverse complement.
TCCCTTCATGTGTAGGCAGCATTTAACCTTCTCTTATTATTTAACTAATTATATATATACATATATACATACATATATATGTATACACACACATATATACATATATACATATACATATATGTATATATGGTGTGTTCTAAGGCCACAGACTCTCCTTATGCGACATAAGGTGTGCCAGGATTATTGAAATAGTCCTGTATAGTTATGTTGTAGTCCATTTTTATCTTTTATAGACAATTCTGTGATAAATATCCTCAATATATACATTGTTTGTTTGGGTGCATGTTTGTAATGTCTCTGAATCCATTTTAAATCATTAGTACTTTTTTTTTTTTTAAATTAGAGGTGTCTCATCTTCCTATCACATAGGGACTTTCTGGGTTTGTTTGGATTTTGTTGTTGTTTAATTTTTTAAAAAAAAATGGACCTCATCTAGCCCAGGCTTCTCTTAAACTCACTGTATAGCTGAGGATGTTTAAACTCCGGATCTTCCTGCTCTACCTTCCAGATGCCGGGATTACAGACATATACCATCATGCCTAACCAGTTAGGAGTTTCTTGCAGGTGGTGGTCTTGTTGTATGCATAATTCTGTCTCTGCTCCTTCTCTCTCTTGTACAGATGTGCTTTCTACTCCACACACCTCTTAGACTGCATGCTAATTATTTACGGAGGTTTTCAAGATGGTGCAGTGTCCATCATATTAGTTTCCAATGGCTGTTGTAGTGAGTGGTTACAGATCTGCTGACTTAAAATACACTTTTACTCTTTCCTATGTCTGGAAGCCAGGAACCCCAAATCCATCTCATCTTACTAGTGCAAACCAATGTGTTAGCAGAGCTTGCTTCTTCTAGAGGCTCAGGGTGAGACTCACGTCTATGTCTCTTCTTGTTGGCTACTGGCATTCCTCGGCTTGTCGCCTCGCCAGCAGTCAGTTTCATGGTTGCATTGCCTTCTCTTCTGTGCCAAATCTCCCTCTTCCTCTGTCTAGTAAAGACATATGTCATTGCATTAGTCTAGTCACATCTGCAAAGTCCTTTATTGCCCCTGAAGGTAACATTTGGGTGTTCACAGAATAAGGAATTAAGTATCTTTAGGGGACCATTGTTATCCTACCTTGTGCATCATTTCTTATTCATTTGAAAATAGGTATGAAGCTGCGTATGGTGATGTACACTTGTAGTCCAACTACTTGGCATTTCAAGGTCAGACTGAGCAACAGTACAAGACCCTGTCTCACAAAACAACACAAGCTGGTTCTGGGTCTGTGCTAACCGCCCTTTGTAACAATGATGCAAAAAGGACTTGTGTAAGAAAAACTGTAGATACGAGAGACGAACATAGACTGCGTAGACTGTGCCGCTTGGATACCCAGGCTCTTGCACTACTACCTCGGTTGAGATAATATGTTTGCTTTTCCCGGTTGTGAACTAATGGTGCAACCAGTTACTGTTAACTGAGGTGAAGGATGAGCACATAGGATGGCGTTCTGTGGGATGATCTTAGGTGGTCTGCAGAGACCCAGTGGCCTCACTGGCTCACCCAAAGGGACAGTCCTTCCCTCTTCAGTTTGCCCTCCTCCTCTCTGTTGACCCAGCAGTCTCTGCCTGCTCCCAGCATGCCTTCAACACGTCTCACCCTCACCAAACCTTTTTTATCAAAGAAGAAAGCAGATCGCCGGCTGCGGAATCCTAGAGAACTTACTAACCTTATTTTATGTTTGCCGTATTTATTTTTACGGCTACCCCTTCTTCCACTGATGACAGTGTCATAGAGCATCCCATAAAAGAAAATGATTTAGAGATGCAGCTCAGTGGTACAGCATTCGCCTGGCATTTGAGAAGTCCTAGGTTCGGTTCCTAGTACCGAAAAATAAGATGCAAGAGTAATCATTTAAAAATATGAATCAAGTCAGGTGAAGTGGCGCACGCCTTTAATCCCAGCACTTGGGAGGCAGAGACAGGTGGAGATCTGTGACTTCAAGGCCAGCCTTGAATTTCAGGACAGCCAGAGCTACATAGAGAGAACCTGTCTTGAAACCCCTTCCCCACAAAACAAAACAAACAAGACCCCTATGAATTAAGTAAGTATAGGACAACTCTTTCTTAAAGATCACCTAATGACCGAGGTGAGGTCTGTGATAGACTCAGAAGCCTCCAGGCTGGCCATCGACTCTCTGCTTCTTCCACAAAAAGTCAGGCATTCTGAGTCAGAGGCCACAGCTGGATGCTCTCAGCTTTAATGACTTCTCATTTTTTCTCATTTCAATGCATCTGATCCTTTAGGGACCACTGGGCATCAGAGTTGTGAATATTAATCTTGTGTTGAGATTGATCACAGTCGACTTTAACTCAGGGACTTGGGCAGGAGGAGGCCTGGCTTCACCCTGCCTGTCCTTTGCCTTTCACTGAACATCTGGAATGCAGAGAAGTCTGACTTCAAGGCAGGGGCTGGCTATTATTTGGACACAGCGCAGATGTTAGGGGAAACTCTCTCCCACCTCATCAGATTTCAATGGCATCTTTTTGCTGACTGCTTCCTGCTTGCAGGAACTGCAGAACTGGATTTTCCTGTTTGGATGGTTGTGGGAAGTGTGAATCTCCTGTTCCCCCCCATCTTCTCAGATATATATGAGATGCTAATTCTTGAGTGTAGGGAGCCGTGGGGGAACACACCACTTCCTCTTATGTGAGGAAGATCTTCCTGGTTAATATCTCCATCGTCATTACAAAAGAACTCTTGTTATTTTTAAATGCTAGCCCACAGACCATGCTTTTTTGGGGGGTGGGGGTGAGAAATGGAACAATAAGTGCAAATTCTATCACTCAGCGCCTCCCCAGCATATGTGTACCCCACTCCTCAGAAAGCTGCACACAGCTAGGATTTACTTCAACAAAGCCTCTGGAGTTGGTAGACTTTGATTCTCTGCTTCCCCAAGTAATGATGGTGCATAAGCAGGTTGATGGGTAGCGCATCTGAATTGTTCAAGAAGCATCTCTGGCATGTGATATAAGACAGGCAGCCCAAAGACTCTGTCAGATGAAGCTCGGCATGCCACCTCATGTCTGTGTCTCTTTCTCGTCTGTGAAATGGAAAACAGAGATCCGTGGAAAATATTGAACTCCACAAATGCCTGCTTTTAACTCCCTCCCATTTGCAAATGGGAAAACCACAGGCCAGAGATGAACTGGCTTGTTCCAGGTCACATGACTCGACAGTGTCTAGGCCAAGTTCTGAGTGCAGTCAGATTTGATGCCAGACCTAGCTTTGGCCACTATAGAACCCATTTATCCAGGCTAGAGAAACAGCTTCCTGGGGCTGGTTCTCCTGGGACCCCGGGGAGCCCTGCTAACCCCTACAGAACCTGGCAGAGCCTCCCGTGGATCTGGGGCAGCCTGGTTTGTATCCTGTGAATTCTTTGCACTCTTTTGCTCAGTTTTTTTCACCTATGGAATGGTGTGATAATTACCTCTTCCATGGTCAGAGTGGTGGTAGCTGCTAATCTGCCTGCCTTGGTAAAGGCTGATGAAGGAAAGTAGAGACCCCGGTCAGAGGAAGGAGGGAGAGGAGAAAGCCAGGAACAGGCTAGCCTGGGCAGAGAAGGATTCTGAAAGGACCCACTCACAGAGGGGTACTCTCCCGGTCTCTTGGGCTTCTCCCTGCTGCTCAAAGACAAAGCAGATGCATCTGGGCCTGGGCCCAGGTTGCCAGGGTAACTGCTGCAGCAGCTGCCTGGGACCTGCAGCTGAGGCCCTTGGTTGCCAGGGAGGCCCCAGAGCTGGGGCGAATGGTCAGGGGACTGCCAAAGGAAAGCTGCTTCTCCATGTAAGGGAGGCTGGGGAAGGGGTGTTCGTGGGATCACACAACCTTCCTTGTGGGGCTGTGGACAACTGAGACAGAAGTGGACCCTGGGGGACAGCTCTGTGACCAGAGCCTTTGGTGCTCATTGTGCACGATGACAGTAGTGATGACTCCTTCACTGCCTCCCTACTGTGTGCCACGGACTGTGTGAAATGCTTTATGCACATACCAGCTCTCACCATTGACAAGCAGATTTGGAAGCCAGGCTGGCTGTCCCCAGAGCCTGTCAGCATGTACCCTTTGTTCTGTGCCAGGCCACCTCTGTAGAGATGCTATGTGCCTAGAGCCCCTTAGGTACCTGGCATGTTATTTCTAGTCCAATGCTGGTATCAACCTTGCAGGACAGGTAGAGTCACCTGCCCTCTGCGGTAACTGGACACCCAGGCTTTACAGTGTACACCTGGTGAAGACAGATAAGGTAAGTCAGGGACATTGGCTGGACGATTTGACACCACACCATTTTCTCTGGGATTGGAGTGAGAGGGCAGGGACCCTGTCAGGATGCTTGGTTTTGGGCTGGGCCAGAAGGGTCTTCATCACCCTGATGTTCTGGGAGTTTGTGGACCCTACTGCTTGCTCTTGTCGGAGCAGATGTGCACACATGTGAGTCCCAGGATCCAGTGCTATCCTGCCTTCTCTGGGCTTCCGTTTCTATTCAAGGAAATGGGTATAATGGGTAAATT